>JAIPRL010001646.1:34474-76786 GCA_025469235.1 Pemphigus obesinymphae
TGATTTATCATTGCTTTCAAATTCAATACATCCACCAAAAGTACCCTGCCCAGTTGCAAAGTGCATCCACCAATACTGACACCCGACGAGCGAAGTGCTTCCACAACCTACTGACCGGCTTTTTTTTATATTGGAAATTAATAATGAGTTTTATTGATAATAAGTATTAAGTAATAACAAAAGTTATTTAAATATATAACCTAGTAAATATTCTGTATTAGTTTTATTTAAATAAAAAATTTATAACTAAATGCAATTTTTAGATTTTACTCAAAAATATAATAAAGTTATTATATAAATTAAAAAATTATGAAAGAAGAATAATTATTATATATTATTATTATATCTGCAATCTGCAAATATATGAACTTGTGATCGCTTTTGAAGTATACCACTATTTGGACAAGGGTAGTTTACTAAACTATATTATTTTTAATAATATGCTGGTTAAAAGGTCAAGCAAATTCTTTATAATTGTAACTATTATAATATACCGCTTAAAAAGAGACAATTTTTGAAAAATTAAATTAAGTTTATCCAGATAAAATTGATTTATCATTATCTAGATAAATTTAAGTTATCTTTATCTTTATCTGTTTCTAGATAACATTTAATGTCGTTACTTTTGTCTTTAGTTACAGAATCATGTAATAATATTATAAAGTTATAGGTTCGAAATAATTTAAACTTTAAATTTCGAATTAATTCAAGACAATTCAAAATTTTAATGCTTTGACCGATTTCTGAAGTATATACGAACGAGTATAAAAATTAAAATTATAATGCTTACCTGCATGTTAGTAGATCGGCGTTGATTTTGTGGTTTATTGAATTGTGATGTTTTACTGATTTCAGTGCGATGAATGTGATGATAACGACGGAATCATCTCGTATATATATGCGAATCTGGACTTGACAATAATTGGTGTGTGGGTATATTATACCAGTTTATTAGTTAGGTATTTACCATAATAATGAAGCGGTATCATCGAGGTTGAAGGTCAATCGAGATTAGGAAAGCGGTCCAACGACATTTATTTCGCCGATGCAATATTGGGTGCCCTATGGAGATATTTTAATCCATATATTATAGAAGTAATGACGGTTTTAAAAAATATACGGACAAAGATACAAGGACTGTAAATATTGGCTAATCGTCTACAGAAGCAAACGATTTATTAATATAGCGAAGAATGTATTAATTTTACAATAATTGTGTTTTTTTATATATCTACCTACTTACCGATGAATACAGTTTTTCGGGTAAAATGAGTAAAATAAAAGTTTTCGGGTATAGAGGTTTCCTTTCCGATTCATTTTAGTTGATACTTCATAGTTGTAATTTTTTTAATTTCTGTGTAGTTTTAAAAAGCCTAAATAATAATTACTGATCTTAACGAAAATTTGTTATAAATTGGAAAATAACATAAACTTGGTAATCAACTTGTATATTATATGTAGAATGTAGATATATTATGTACCTATTTATTCACGTATTGTATAGAAGAATTGAGTAGGAGTTTTTGAATAAAGAGTTTCTGATATCAAATTCGTTGTAGTAGGTACTTAAAGAGCTAATTTTTTGAATTTGGAAAATTTCCAGAAACTTGGAATTTACATAAAATATTTACAATAACAATATATTAATTTATAAATTTTTTTAAGTGATTTATTTTGTTGTAGGTATACACTTTTTGAGTATAGGAATCGTGTAGGAATTTTCGGGTAAAATTATTTTGGTACGAAATTTATTGTAGTTGTTATGTTAAAAAGAGTAATTTTCAATTTTCTCAGTAGCTTAAGTAAGCGTAAAGAAAAACTACTTACCAACAAAAAAGTGCTTACAACCCCTACTGGCCGTCTTTTGAAACTCGATAGTAACCATAAAAAATGTGCACTTCAAACGTCGGATGTAGGTATAGTGATGGACGCACTTCTATATACACATATAGAAATGGACACATTATGATAATGTCGTATCTGGATTCTGGATGCCATATAACCACTTCTATCTCGAATATAATCAAAAAATACTTTAAAAAATATGTAAAATATAGGTAATTATTCATTTACAATTATTATTATTTTTTAAAATTATTGATTTTTATTTTAATTGTCCTGTCTATTTATTTATATAAATGTATTTGATGAAATAAAATTACAAATGGTATCATTAGATGAAACACGGGATTCGGTGAAATAGGATCCGACATCGTAATATTTCAAGCCACATCGTCAACTACGTAAGTACCTATATAAATGTTGAATAATATTATAACAACAATGGTATTGTATTCAAGTGTAAATAGTCGTTCTTTCTAAATATTATACAATTCGTAGATATAAAAAGAAATATATTATTTATATATGAATTCTAGTTTTGTAAAATTCTCATGGAGTAAAAATATAATATTTATTAATAATTCTTCAACTATTAAATTTATTTAAGGTATGAGTTGGATAAAATATTTTAACCCGACGCACATTACGGATGCATTAGTACTATAATCATAATTTACTATCTTTTGAAACGGGGTTACATTATTCGGCATTAGTTCTGTTCGATTTCGACTTGGTCATGTATTTGGGATGTAAAAACATTATGGCATCAAAAAGTCTAACAACTATTCAAATAACGATCCCTATTTTACTATAATGCATACATGAAAATAGTACCATGAATTGTCCAATATCCATACATTTGGGCTCAAATACATTCTCATTCATACTATATAATCTGAAATATAAACATACTTAATACCTACTTATAAAAAAAAATCAAAAAAGTAGGGGTGGAATTTCTTTACTTATCTAACAGGATATTCTTGGTGGATACTGGATGCATTGTATTTGAAACATTGATAAGTCTTTGCATTTGATTATACGATTCTGAGCGAATCTTCGGTGTAATATAATATAATAATAATATGATTTTAATATAGGTACCATATTATACCAGGCCACCATGAAAATTGTATTTGTTATTTTATCATTTCCCCACATTTATAAAATATTTCCGTATTTATTTACGCTTAAAAGGAAACTACCGGAAAAAAACGAAAAATTACCAACTAAAAACAATTTTTTTCCAAAAATGTTCTATACTCCAAAACTTTTACTCCACTCCTTCTGGCCAGAAAATTGCTCACGGGAGAAGAAAATTAACATCATTAAAAAATCACTAGATCCCTCGTTAAACCAGAATCTAAAATAATATAATATATATACCAGCTACAATGTGTTCGGGATAACTGGAAACACTACATATTTTTAATTCATTTTAACCAATTTTAATTATTTTTATACTTTATTCTGTATAATAGAGGACTTAAAATACATGTTTTTTTTTTTTGGAATCTTTTTATAATTTTGGCCCTTTTAAATTTGATCATGCATAGTATGTGCCTACTACTTTTACTTTTCAAACGGAAATACTAATTTTCAATACCACATTAAAATAGATCGATTTTTTGAAACTATTTTTGATATAAAACCACGTTCTAAACTAAAAATTTACTTAAAAGCTAAATCCATTTCAAATTTGAAAAGAATCTATAGGTATTTCTCGCATTTGAATCGACTATAACTTGGTCAGTTTCGGATTTAGGACCATAACTCCATACAACTTTTTTTAATATTCCACATCCAAATCTGGTAATATATATTAATTTTTATTTAACTTATAATATATGTATTTTTTGTAATTAATTTCATTTTTGTGCTAACTAGATGGTCAATTGATGGCACCAAATTTGAATAGTTTGAAATTTTAGCCATTTGAACATATCAGCATTGGTCCTAAATCCAAAATTGACAGAGTTATAGCTACTTACATGTTTAAAAATTCTACTTTTTTCAAATTTAACAAGGTTAAAAAATCAAATTTTATTAAATTTTCCATTAAATAAATACTTATAATAAAAGTATACGCTATATGTCGATAATATATAATGATTATGTAAAATATAAATATATACGAAGTAATAATTATATTGTAGCTAAAATACAATGAACTCACTTTAAATTCGGTATAAATTATAATAAGTATGTACATATACATAAATGATAAATTTGTATATATTTAAAACTAAATACCTATATATCTGTATTCAAAAACGTTTTAGATAGGTTAGGTTAGGCAACTATTAACTACAATAAAGATAAAATTATTTACATTTAAAAAGTATTTAAATATAAGTAATTTGATTATAAATACTTAACAAAAGTACATTTAAAATATTATTTTTCTAAAATATTTAAATAGTGTTCGAAATACTTGAAAAATATTAAAATATAATTTTTAAATACTCATCTTTAAACACATTAAATGTCATATTGAACATATTAAAACTAAATTTACAATAATTTTTCAATTTCTGTAATAGGTCAAATCCTTTTAATAACAATACTTTAGTTAAAACATGGATGAAAATTTTAAATTCACAATAACTCAAAACAATAAATCATAACTCAACAATAATATTAGTCATATAGTCATATAGGTAATATATATTTTACATACGTATTGTGGTACAACAATATTGTTATTTTGTATATGTTATTTTTGAAAAGGATTTGCGTTAAAGTAAAGTATAAATAATACATAATATATTATATCGATTTAAGTACCTATACCTATACACAAGAATATTAAATTATTTCCACTGTGAAAATGGTATAATATTTTATACCCATTACGTTTCTTTAACAAAATATCCTCTTAGTAACTTGATAAATTATAAAACAGAAAACACAAGAGGGTCAATTTTAATTTTTTTTTTTTTCATTATATTTATCTTATTTATATTTTTATCTGTTATATATCTTACAAGATGTAAATTGACGTCCATGGGTAAGTTTAAAATGTTGTTTGTATTTTTTTGTTTTATCAAACGAACAAAGAATCTTTTGAATATATAATTTTGAAATTATTATTATTTATACTTAAATTGCATTTAAATAATAATAATAAAAAAAATAATAATACTGCAACCTTGATCGATATCAAGGTCAGAGCGAATTAGATACTTATTGGATTGAACTATCTTCTTAATTTAGTTACACAACATTGTACCTAGTTTGTTCAGCATAATATAAGAATTTTTATCGTTAAATATTTATTTATATTTACAGAAAAATACCCTTTTTTCCATGAACCATTTATCGTAAATAAAAATAAAACATTCACCTAACAAATGTGACACTTTAAGTCAAGTCAACCTTGACTTGAATTTAAATGAAAATTAAATTATCTCTATTACTTATAGTTGTATGTACAATATTTGTTAATTATAATACTATTAAGTATTATCCGGTTATAATTAATACTTAGGTACATCAAAAATTAATAAGATAGATAAAAAGATAGATTTAAGTTTTGATATTTGAAATTTAAAACCGCCTCCAAATGATACAAATATGTGTATTACTAGTAAAATATTGTATTTGGTGGAAGTTAGTCTATAGGTACCTATACTACTACCGAATTACCGAATGTAATATGTTATCAACATACAAAAATAAAAATGTTATTCGACTTACCATTCGAAATCTTTTTACTTTTTCAATATTTATTTCTTAAAATAATTTTATTAAATTGAAAGTCATTAAATGTTAGTCCACATTGAAAAGTTTTAAAAATTCGTTCATAAGTAATTTGTTGATAAATTCAAATCTGTTTTGAAAATCTATGTATAAACCGCTATATGATGAACAAAACATAAATCCAATATTTGATAAAATTATAAAATATATTTTGGACCTTTCCGAAAATAAAATTTAAATGTGGCTTTGCCCGAGATAGGATCTACGAAATTGAGTAAAATATCACCACAACATTCTTGTTTGCTCGTGTAAGAATAGAATAGGCCATCATTATTTAATATTTTTACCTATAGGTAAAAAAAAAATTCACCTTTCATTACTGAAATAAAATATGTATAATATAAGTAAGTACAACGAAAAATTTACACCAATTAAGGCGAAAAATTATTTATGAATTTATACCTACGTTAGATTGACTAAACAATATTATATAACACAAGTATTGCAGGACATATTATGTTATATAATATTGCTTAGTCAATCTAGCATAGGTATTACAGGACATAACAGAACTATTTTTATTTTTATATTTTATTTTTTGTCGTAACTTTTAATTGATAATTGTAATAGCTCTACAATTATGAATACATAAAAAAAAAATACTAATGATAAATTACGAAACCAGCAGAAAAGATAAAGGAAATAACAAGAATAAAAGTTTCGATAGAACTATATATATATATATTATATTCAGATGAATTTATTAGCATATTTGTTATATTCAAAACTTTAAAAATATTTGTTTCTGAATGTTTACTACACTCTTGCGATATAATTAAAATATTTTAAATTTAAATGCACTTTTCGACAACTTAAAAGTTAAAATAAACCATTCAAATTGTTAAAAACAAAATTAAAAATAACGATTTTGTAAATCTGGGTTTTTGATCAATTTTTGTGGTAAATTCTCTCATTCTATAGTCTAGGCATTTTGTTAAAAAAAATAATCAATTAATTAATTTTACATTTTTTTTTTTATAATAACTGAAAATTGGTGCTAAAAAGTTTTGAAAATTGTATTATGGTCCAATATACATTACTACACGATAAATATTTAGTGAACATTTCAAACATTATTATTTTCTAATACCTATTACGTATATTACATAAAAATTATCGGTAATTTTCGGTCGTTTTTCATTACATTAGAATTGAATATGAATATAATATATTACCAATGTTATTACAAATTACGTGTTAGCGAAATTTTTGGGGATTTCTTCGAGGTGGTCGATTTATTATTTTCGAATTCGTTTTGTATCCAGTGTCGGATCCATGGGGGCAAAGGTGGCATTTTCCCCTACCCCCCCCCCAAATTCATTTTTATATTGTATTTTACTATACTTTATATGATTTATTATGTAATATAACATAGAATAATCTTAATATGTCATAAAATTTCAGGCTTTTGCTCCCCCCTCCCTCAAAAAAAAAAAAAATCTAGATTTGGATCCTCCGCTGTTTGTATCAAATTCGTTTATATAATATATAATTTTGATTAGATTATTATCGGTACATTACGTAGACTTTAGTGAAAGGATTTATCATCAGAGTGGTTATAAAAACCAGATTTATGAAAAGCATGATTTTAATTAATTTATTTTTTTTAAACAAATAATTTTAAAGTTTTGAATAATATAATGATTAAGTCGGAATATATTACGTTCTGCAATCTTTTTCTCCTTCGCCTTCTCTCCCAACTATTTGGGATCGGCCAATACGTTCTGCAATACTTATATTATATTGCAGCGGCGTATTAAGAAATTATTTATGGGGGGGGGGATGAAATAATTAATCATAAGGTGACCGAGGTGATCATGCGGTTCACGAATACGGTGCGGGCGTGCTCTTATCTATATTCTATAAATAAATCGATTGAATGGAAATCCATTTCTTTATTATCTATTATAGTAACACAGGTATTATGAATTAGGTATATCATTTTATGATTTTTATTTTTATTTTTATGGAAATATATATTATCCTCTCCCCCTTAGGCATATATTTTTTCATTTCACTATATATTTCCATAAAAATAATAAAAAGTCGAAGTGCAAGGGGGGGATCTATCCCCCAAACCCCCCCCCCCCGTAAATACGCCACTGTTATATTGGTACCTAATATCACGTCACGGCATTGAGTTTCGAATAGCGTCATGCAAATTACTGCCATTTGACATCAGTGTCACCGTGTGAACGAGGCTTAATATCAACTCGGTGAATACACTCCGTGCTAACAATTTTATCTTTTGATTTATCAATATAATGTAAACGGTAATTTGAGATATTCCTTACAAATTAATGACATTAAATTTAATTTACGATTTTTAAAAAAATAACCATTTGAACGACTTAAATTTTTAAATATATTATTATTGTATAGACATAATTCTTAACATAAATAATAGTTTTAGAATATAAATTTGACTCTAAAGATTTAATTAAAGAATTATCTGTAAAGTGAATAGGTAAGAATATTTTCAACAAATTTATTAATAATCTTCAACACATCAGATAAACTTCTCAATAATCCGCCCTTATTTTTAATATCGACTAGAGTGCAATAAGAATGTTTGTGATAATAATTGTGGTCAGTAGGTAAGTAGGTACCTAATAGTTTCTAATATAACTTTCAGTATACTCGTACCTATGTAGGGAAATCTACTTTTTTTTAAATGTTTTATCATATAAAAAATGAATAGCTGTAGACCTATTTTGGCAACCGTATGCAACACATGAATTTGGCATTTTAAATTTAATAATTACAGCATAAAAACTACCATAAAATACGAGCTAGTATGTTATGAACATATAATATGTACACTATATTCCAGTAGTATTTTGCCACCCGAGCAAATGGCGGCTATATCAGCCTGATAACAGAAGTTGGCTATCTAATGTAGTATTGATATCTGTGAGTGAATAATATGATGTTTTCGTACTACGGTGGTCTGATTTCTTGAACGACGTGGTTAACTATTGCCTACATTCTACGCCTTAAAAACGACCTGTATCCAACGCCTAGTATAACCACTTTTGTCTTCTACACCGTGTTCAAATAATGTAATTTTCAATACCTATTGTTTAGAACATGAATAAAACACCTAATTTACATAGGTATATTATGTTATAAATACACATAATTTTACATTGTTGTAATGTAGTCCAAGAAATAGGTAATTTCACAATATTTAAAAATTATGTTTTTTTTTATTTTTTATATTGTCTTGAATATGATTAAAACATATTATATTATCTGAAACGTCTAAGTACCTACATATATTTTCACGATGTTTAAAAAAATGTCCTAATATATTCATATCATTTTTTTTAAATATTGTATTAAATATATTTTTAACACATTTCTGAAATATTAAATTTACAATATTTGTTTAGAAAATATTTTCAACACGATACCACAATGTTTTTATTTTTAAATATTGTTAAAACACAGATTTAATACATATATTTTCACAATTTTTTGTTCAATGTTCTAATTTGAGTGGTATGGATTTTTTTACACGCATTTGTCGAACAATGACTTTTGAAAGTATCTTCCTGATAATTTTCTACCAGAAAAAAAAAAAATAATATATATATATGACGATTAGATCCAGTTTTTGGTCAAAAAGGTGTTCGCAGATAGGAGAAAAATAAAATTAAAAAAATTATAAACTAAATAAATATTTGAATTATATTAGTAACTAATGAAATAAGAAGTAGATTTCATACCTATTACTTTGCTCACAAAAATTACATGGTTTAAACTAGATTTATATTTATTAAAAATGTTATGTAAGCTCCCATTTAATTATTAAATAATTGATTAATAATAAAATTAATAGGTAATTGAAGTTCCTTATCATAATTGTATTTTGGCGTCTCACTTATTTTGAAATTAAAATGTTTTAAACAATTTTTATTTTTCGGAATTTTACTTATACGCCGTTTAGTCTTATTTCCAAAATTAAAGTTTTTATTTATGTTAAAAATTAAATTGCAATAAAATAATATAAAGTTCAAAGCGACAACTTTGTTTGCGGGAATAATTAATATTATAATAATAATCGTAAAGCGATCAAAAAGTTTTGAAATATTTATCACGTCAATGCAGTGCTACAGTTGTAAAAAACTGTATGCAAATTTCAAGTCTGGTGAAATTATTTTCTGATTTACAATAATTTTCGGGATAATCGTTGTATACGGCACGGTTGCATTATATTATCATACCACTAGAGTGCATCACCAGAGCAGGATCGGACATAAACACAATGTGTTATCACATATTTTTCAACGGTGATAATATTATTATTATTTTATTACTGACGAATCTCATTAGGTAATTATGTTATTTGATTTTGAATTTTAACGAAGCATGTCCCATCGGTAATTCTGTCGTATTAGTTGGTCGCCCCATTTTCGAGGTTTACGTGAAAATGGGCTCCGAACAGAGCTCCCAATCCAACAACGCCTCCGAAACGGGTTCGAAAAATCCAAAGTTGAAAAGAGGTAAATCAGTGCCCGAAAGTTCTTGGCCGCGAAACTCTCAGGACAGTCAGCACAGTAGAGCAGCCAGTGCTAATACGTCACCGGGTCACAGCGTGTGCAGCGACATTGACTTGCCGTACGTTTCGTACACGGTTAACAGACCAATCGGAGGTATTGGTATTATGTCATGCGAAAACTATATTATTTAACTCACAGCTAGGTAGGTACATTAACTGCTGTAATTAACGTTAACCTAATGTTGTAGATTCGCCAAAAAAGCCCAGTATTATGAACAGAGGCCGATCGGTCCAGGTAGAACCCAAACGGTCCGCAAAAAAGGTCCCGAAGATCATACCGAAACACAACATTGTGGTCGTGAGAGCGGCTGTACAAGAGAATCCAAATATGGACGAAGATCTATTCCGAATGAAGGTGAATCTTCGAATATCGTCATAATTGATAATACGTGTTGTTATTTTATCATTCAGTTTGATTGTGTTCAATTAAACACAACACAGTGTTTCGTGACTAATATTTGTTACCTAATTGTTATGCAAACTACCTACTTCTTAATTTAATCTCTACACTCATGAGTTAGGATACTACTAATCAAATGAATCGCTTAAATAATATTTTGGTATTATTTTCATATGCGCTCTACTATATGACAGTTTATGTAAAATATTCGATTTGTAATTTATATATATTTATAAATATTGAAAAAGACCAAGGTGGGATGGTCACATGTTAAGGTTAGAATATTCTATTGGGTCCTTTACAAAAAAGGGCATTCCAAACAATGGTGAAATGATAGGATTGTTAAAGACTTAATATTAGGCGTGTTTTCGCGATTAACTTGATCATGTTCCTTCATCTTATCAATAACCAAACATAATAACTAGGTCTTAGAAGTGATTGTACTTACATATTTTTTTGTGGGTTATTTAAATTTATTGATAAGTTCAACTAAAAATTAGTTTCAAGACACTACGAAAAAAGTATCAATAGTCAATAGAGCACATTTTTGTATATTTAGTCATTTTTTTAAATTTTAAGAGTATATTTCTTAATTTTAAAATTCACAAATTAAAAAAATATTTATACATACATCCATTTGAGAGTTATCACTTTGTACTGTATTGTGTTTTTCAAATATCTAGTGGATATAAGAAACAATGTTTTTAATGTTTCTATTTAAAAACTCATATTTATTATATAAAAAAACATTTAAATAATGGGTAGGTATTGAACATTATTATTCTATGGTTTTTTTGGCCGTCGTTGTTTGTATAACCTAACAATATTAACTCTGGGCTTTACTATTTATTGTTTTATAAAATAATTATATTTATATAGGTATCTACTTAAATATATTTATGTAAAAAAAAAAAAATGTATATTTTTAAAGCATATTTGTATTTTTTCTAAGTACATATATGTATGCATATTTATAACATTTTAAGAGCATTACGTTTTGAACTCAATCATTCCATATGATTTGTTATAAATTATTCTAACCAAAACTGATTGTTAATAAAATTCAGTAACAAAGTTACATTTGGTTAATCTCGAAAACATGCCTTTTATTAGAAGTAGAGAATGAAGAACAGATAGCAAATTATAGAGAGGACTGGATGCCATTGGTTGTTGTGGCAATGGACCTAAATGGTTAATAAGAAGACAATTTAATATATTATATATAATATTATTTGTCTCATTAATAAATAGTATAGAAATTATTTGATAGTATGACATTTAAACATAAGATAATAAGATAATATAGGGACATAGAGTAGAATGCATATACATTTTGACATTAAGATTGGTAGATAATAGTTAAGTGGTAGAGAGCATACAAAAAGAATATCAATTTTTTTTTATTACACAACTATATTATTAAATGTACCTATAGTGAAAATAGACATGTAAACATAATTGTTCAAGAATAATGGAACTTGGTTAATGTACCCTTTAATTATTAATTTATTACTTTTACATTTACAATTTACAAATTCACTTAATGTAATAAAAACATTATAATATAATAAATAATTAAATATGTATCTTTATAATCTGATAGAGTTTTTTTTTAAGTAATTATAGCATTGATTATATATAATAATATAATAAATAATAGATATATTTTATTATTATTTGATAACACATAAATATAAAATTAAAATCAAAATTGGTAACACATTACAAAACATTTAAGATGATATAAAGATTGTATCATTTATAGGATACTAATAAAAATGATCTATTTATAATACAAAGAATTTCATTACAGCTCTTTAGAAAATTTTGCAAATAAAACAGATATTTTTTGTGATTGCAAAATAGATCTCTAATCGTTGTGTGCAATAGGTTAGGTATATTTTTGGTTTTACTCGTATAAGAAAGTTCTTCATAATATTTTGTTAACTAAAAACTAATAGTAAATTGACTTTGTATTGCTTTTTTTTCAAAATATTTTATCTTAATGTACCTAATTAGACAACATACTTATAATAGCACAACTTTGGTTAGTATTGAAAATAACATAGTTATATAAATACTGTATAATTAAGCTATTATTAGTGTATTTTATGGTTTGGGATTTTTAATTGCTTTATAGTTAATTAATAACAACAAGCTTTCAGGTATATTTTAATATAATATTCGATAATAAGTAATAAGTATTAAAAATATAAAAATATTTGTTGTATAATTTGTATTTATACTAATTACTTAGGTATATATTTATATCAATTGGCAAATGACTAGTGCACCTTCAATTACAATTTAATTTTATATACATGGTGTTTCAAAAGTTTTCATCCGATTATGAATTGATGTAACTCAACAACTGTTAATTACAGGCGAATGACCCATATACCACTGAAAATATATGATATTTAAGTTTATTTTCGCTGCTAATAAATGTGACTTATGAGCATTTGTAATAATTAGTAAACTGTTGTCAGTTTGTATCAAGATGAAGACCCCGCAACAAAAATTGTTTTGTGTCTTCCATTTCAATAAGTATGAAACAGCAATAACCGTTCTTCGTGGTTTTCGAAGAACTTATGAAACTAAAGTCCTAAATACTCAAAGCACTTAAACGTTACAAGAAAGTGGTTGTTTGTGTACACGTTTAGGTCGATCTACAGGGGTTGCAATATCCACACAAATTGACATTAGTGCCCTAGTCATTATATACACTTATAAGACATATTTATCAACAACAAAATTAAACTCGACTATCTTATCTTTCCTGTGGTTGTTCGCCTGTGATTAACGGTTGTTGAGCTATATCAATTTGTAATCGGATGAAGACTCTTGAAACACCGTGTATAACTAATTTATATATACAGTTGAAAATTACTTCTACATTTTATATACCTACCAATAAGAAACAAGGAATAAACAAAATAAATTACGATTATTATTTATAAATAATTTAGTAAACCTAACATTTTCAGCAAGTGCCTTCATTTTTGCCAATAATGCGGGGCACTGTATCCCTACCAGCAGCTAGAGATCGAGAAGCATTGGAACGAATTGATTCCGATGCATTTTATAGATTGTGTCTACTATATCAGGCATATATGAACCGTTGTGCCAAAGCAGTGACTGCAGATCAAAATTTGATTAATAAACAAATTTTAGAGGTATAAAAACAGTAAAAACTTATTAATAATATCATTGGTTAAAATTATTTGATTTTTTTGCAGCTCGATGATGAAACTACACGTGTGTTAAATTTATATGTAACATCGTACAAACATTATGCCAAAATTAATGAAAAATTCAAATGCATTCATGACATGAATAAACAACTGAACGCTTGTCATCTATTTTTAAATAAAACATTAGACTCAGTACAATTATTGAATAACAAACTTCCTCCAGAAGAACGGTTGGAACCGTTTGTGTGGACCACAGGTTAACTACAACTGATGTTATGATTTACCGTTAACTTATTTTTTAAGCGTTACATAAATATGTGTATTCTATTATTTTGTTGTTTAGTTATAATTGTTTTTTGCATTAAAGTTAATAGTTAATTTTTGATCCGCATATATTTTGATTTGTCTAAGTATCCATGGCAAATGAAATGACAATTTTGTATACACGTCGGGATATCCAGGTTTGGCGCATCCTGAGCCAAACGACGTGAGACCTGCTAAAAACCATCGGCCATTTGGACCTGAACATTGCAAAGGTCCTCCAGAATCTCCCTGTAACATATTTAGAATTTTCAGTGATATAGTTACTATGTATAATAAATATTACTATTCGTTCAACATACCACACAAGGTCCACCACTTTTGCCATCCATTCTGCCGGCACACAAATGACCATCAGTTATAGGTACAGCTGGTCCATACTTATCTCTACAAACAGATATATTGTGCACTGGCACTTTAATCTGCCGGAGCTTACCTGACAACGGTCCGTTTGGCTTAACTTTACCCCAGCCAGTTGTGACACACATTTTAGGAATTGGTGTATCATGTGATGATGGTGGCAAACACAAACACCGTATATTTGTATTTGTTATATTTGTTGCTCTAGAAAGTTTCATTAATGCTGCGAAAATAAAACGTTTAATACAAATAACAATCACATTGTTATTTACTATTAACCTATGTCATTTTGATAGTTGTGAAACATGTCATGGATGACTACCTCGTCGATGGGTATACGTTCTTCAGTATGTTCTTCTACATCTCTGTTCCAGTCACCTAAAACAGCAGTCCAAAGAGCTGCCAATGGCAAACTAAACTTTTCACTGTGAATCAAAATAATGTTCAAAGAAACACATTTTTCAATACCATTAACAAATAATCACATACTTTCTGATGCAATGAGCAGCCGTCAACACCCAAGTAGGTTGGATCAGTACACCTGCACACCAATGACCAACAAAACCAAATGCTGGATGAAGTAACTGCAACGATACCTAAACATAAATGTACACGAGCTTGAAAAAAATTATATAAAATAAGTTAGACTGAACTAATCTCCTGGGCAAATCTTTCATTATTTTTAATATAATTACTATACATACTATTATAATTTCCATGCCATAATAATGAATAGTGTTAATGATTTTGTATTTATGTATTTTTTTTTTTTTTTATTTTAATTGATTTATTAACTGTGAATGCTCCGCTTATTTTAAGAACTAATATTATAGTTTGTGTAATACTTATTTGCTTAATAATTAACAAAACTGAATGTTTCGATAACTAAAAACCATATTTTAACATTGTACTTTTATTTTCAATGGTCAAAATATATTCAACAAACTGCCTTTATAAGACGTTCGTTATTATGCATTTATTTATTATTTTATCAAATTTTAATCATTTTAATCAATAAATGTTGTACATCTAAAGGTATGTAATAGGTGTAGTAACACTAAATTAATCTAACTATATTAACAGTAATTAAGTGTACCTAGCACATAAAAGTTGAAAAACATTACAGCTAATATTATACATTTCTACAATAGTATTCAATAAATATGAAATAAAGTTGCATTGCATGTGTACGATATTAATGTAAACTAAAAAATTATGACCAACAAATCGAAAGAATCTGCACTTATGAATAATAAATTAATAAGTGTTTCTATATTATGTATAGCATAAATGATCATTGTATGAAAATAAAAAGCAGGCACACTCACTTGCCACGGCCATGCACCTTTTTGGGTTTCCTTGCCATTGACCAACCTAGACTTGGAACTTCCTCCGCCGCCTGACCTGGGTTGTCGATAATTGATGATGCCATTATTCAAACCACACTCTTGAAATTGTTTTACAAATAAATATTATGAATTATTATAAATAATAAATCTATTGTAGTAGGTATTACTACAATAATAATAATAGGTATATAAATCAAATTCAATAAATTCAGAGCTAAATGGCTTTAAGTGTGAGGTTATGAGCTAGGTGCTTTAAATGGACATTTAAATAGTTACCTACCTACATTTTATTGAAGTATTTAAATAACATTAAAGTATTTTTAACAAGTGTCATCTACCTAGCTAATATATAAGAACATAATAAAGCAATATATATATGTGTAGTTTAATGAATCATGATTTTTACCTTTTTAGACAGAAAGTATTATTTATATTATTTATCTATTGGCACCTACTTGGAAACTACCATTTGTCTTTGTATTTTATACATTTTCATCATAGTAATAATTGAAATACCTATCTACCTACATTCTTAATCAATTATTTTCATCTATCTACTTATCAAAAAGTTAAATAGACAGACATGGGTTGTATTCAGAATTATATATTCAAGGGTAGAGTAATTCTGTGCAAATAAATGGACTAACTAATTTTATGTTATAGTATTTTTGTAGTTCTTTATTATTGGCACTTATTTTGAATTAAATAAGATAGAGAATTTGTTAACATAAAAAAATTCTTGACCCCCCCCCCCCATTTATAGCCTTATCCACGAGCGTTTCCCTCTAAACTTAAAAAGCCGTCACCTCGCCGTTGCGTAACCTATGAAGTCAATTTAATATAATTTTTGACATAAACATGTTTAATGAAATATAATACCTATCGTATATCAGGGCTTCCCAACCTTTTTTTATCTTACGGCACACTTTGCCCTTTAACATATTATTGTGGCACATGATATTATAAAAAAACATGTATTTCTTATAGGTAATATTTATTAATTAATAATAATAACTTTAATTTATATTAGGCAAATGTGTACAACAAATTATAGTTAAAAATTTAAATTACAAAATTTGTAAAGTTCAAATAATATTTGAGACCTGTTATTTTTATATTTTCTCTATTCTGGGAAATCGGCTTCAACATATTTTGTCGACCGAATTCTACTAGGTACTTGTTTCTAGTACAGGAAATGTGTGTTCGCATAGATATGACGTGTAGAATGGTAGAAATAAAAGTAGGTAGGTACCTATAGCTTTCTTAGAAATAGGTAGGTACCTAGTTGGATATTCCAAAGCTAAACTCGGCTAAACTAAACTAAACTTAATCAGAAGAAATCAAAGGATATTTTTTGTTATTCAATATTATTTATGCTTTAGAATCAGAATACATATCAATAAATAGATTATTTTCGTCATTATTAAGAACAAGCTGTTTTTTATTCACTTTTTTTGAAAAATCAAATGGTAACACAATCTGTAGTGAATGTCGTCAATGATGGATAATAGGGTAAATGGACATTTTGATCCGAAGAGGAGACTTTTTGATCCTGTGGGGAACATTTTGATTCGCGGATCAAAATGTCACCTTATACTAAAAAGGTGACATTTAGATCCGCATGGGACTTTTTGATCCGCGAATTTTAAAGTCAATGAATCAAAATGTCACCTTACCGGATAATAGTGGTTAACTTTTTCTTCAAGTAGTATAAGATGTTCAAATATAAGTCTTTTGAGTTACCTATAGGCTATAGAGTACCAATATTGTTGCTATTATATATGCTCATTTCTGATGGCTGTAACTAGGTATAGTGTCGGGGAAACGAAAACTGGTCGTGTTTTCTGATAAGGAATGGTTAAAATTTAATCATGGTTTAATCACGACCTACACTACCTACTCATTATTCTGGTTCAATAAGCTACACGGTGCCGGCAGTACTCGAGTATCGGAGATATTTTATCTGTTATTTTTAATACAATATTTAATTAATAATAAGTAATTTAATATATAATAATATAACATAAACGTATTGAACAATCATAAAGGGCTGTGAAAGTATAATATTATGAAGTACGTACACGTTGAAAAATAAAAATTAAGCGGCACACCGGGGGTGAATTTCACTGCACACTTTATAAGGTCGCGGCACAGTGGTTCTCTGTCGTATCCGGTATTTCGCAGCAAAAAATTCCGATTATTGAAACGACTTGACGAGTACGGATGAGAATATTGAAATATTAATATGTGATTTTAAAAGTACCTACACTATAGATCACGGATAATTATAATCAAATTTAAAAAAATTTACTATAAACGGAACGAAATAAGCTATGGCCAGCTCAAGTAAAAATAGTGCGCTAGGCAAAATCTAATTTTGCCGATCCTAAATTTAAAAAAAAAAAAAAACCATAAACTTTTTCTAGAATTTGCGTACGTTATCCATCGCATAAATTTCCTAGAACCTTCCGACCCTTCGAGCCACCTCTCCAATTGAGCAAAAAATGCCGCCCCTACGAAAGTGCCGCTCTAGGCTAGCGCCTGGCTCGCCTATACCTTGAGCTGGCCCTGAACCTAGTTACATATAACTATTAAGTATACCATATAGATCAAATATTAATACCTACTATATTTTATGCAATTTTCCATATAGTATTATTTGTTTATTTATTTATTAACTAATTGACGCCTGAGGGGCATTTTTACAAAAGTACACTACATATATTAAAATTTCATATACAATAATGATAAATAATTGACAGGTATATAAATTATCGTCCCAGTATATGTGGCCAAGACGACTAGCTTATGTGAAGGTGGTGGATAGATTTGCTAAACGCATTAACCGGTCGATGGGGTTATTCTGACCATAGTTGGAGACGCGAAAAGGGACAACAAATGGAGCAACGAAGCGTGTTGAGTGTTGGGAAACTCGGAAACGAAGAAGGGATAGGAGAGTTGGTGCATCATAAGTGCCGTCAATTATTCTACGGAGAAACTTTAAATTTGCATCAACCCTTCTATCAGCTAACGTATGTAGGCCTAATGCATTTAGGACAGGAGAGTACTCATGAAGTGGGTGGTTAATATTGAGGATATAACCTGCGAAGGAGAGGAAACGCCTTTGAACACGCTCCAGAATTGAGGAGTCAGAAGCAGTATAGGGATCCCATAAGACAGACCCATACTCTAATAGGGGACGGACTAGAGTGCAGTAAAGAACCTTGAGTGAGGATGACAGCTTGAATTCGGTCGACAAACGTTTTAAGAAACCTAACGTTTTATAGGCTTTGCAACTTATGGAAAGGATATGAGCGTGATAATTTAGGTTAATGGTCAAAAGGATACCCAGATCTCTTTTATTTGAGACAGATGTTAATTCAAGATCGTTGATAGTATAAGTGTGAGAAATGGTGGTTCTACTCCGAAAGAAGGACATTGACTGACATTTGTCAATATTTATGTGGAGTTCGATGGAGTTATACCATAAAACTAACTTATCGAGTTCACTCTGTAGTATAAGACAGTCGTCTATAGATTTGACTTGACGAAAAATCTTCAGGTCCTCCGCAAAGGCAAGAAGTTTGCAATTCGGAATAACCATTTTTATCTCATTGATGAATAAGGCGAAGAGAAGTGGGTTATAATACCAACAGGTCATAGAAACTTAATGTAAAATACGAGATTATTACGAAGTATAGAAAATAATAAATATCTATAGTGTCTACCTATATATTATATATTATATACATATAGATGATATATCATAATACACGCGTCCGTGAAACAATAATTTTAAATGATTTTAAATGTATACCTAAACCTATTTTTATAATAGATTTTAGTTTTGTTAACTATAGGTACTTTATAGTAGGTACTTTATATATATATATAATATTAGATTATTATTAGGTACCTACCTAACCTACCTATCTACAATTTCTGCTAAACTCGAGACGCATTATACAATTAGATTCTCGTTCACAATATTAGCTTATTCACGGACAAAATATTAGTACTTATGTAATTGTAAATATTATGTCACGGTCCACAGACAATCAAATTCAAAAAAAATTTACTATAAACCGAACGAAATAAGTACATCTGTACATACCTAGTTATCACTCGAGTTTTTTTTATACAAATTACAATATAAAATTCTGATTCATCCAAAAACCGAACAGATCTTTACACATAAAATTAACCCTGAATACTTACTGGTTCACAAGATTTTTTTTTATGTATTTAGTACAATATTTTAAATACGATTTAAAACAATTTTATTCTTTGAAAAAGTGTAAGGTTTTAAAACTTTTTTTTAAAAGAAAACGATTTAGGATATTTCTGTTGCACTCAGGGCCATCCCTAGGGCAGGGCCAGCGGGGCCTTCGCTCCGGGTCCCGTGCATTTTCGCGGATGTACAAGCCCAACACTTTTATAGATACGCAATATATGAAAATGGTTGTGATGTAGGTATAGTACTTTTCTAGTAGTAATGCAAAAAAAAGCTATTCAAATTTGAGAAAATCTTGAAATACTACCACTAACCTTTAAAAGTAAAATAATTCTTAAAAGAAATAGATATTTGACTATTTAAGTACATCTTATTAGGTTTTATAAGTTAAGAACATAATTATAAAAATAAATATTTCTTACCCGTTGTAAATCAAGTCTCTTTAAATGAATGATTTAAACAATAAGTTAGAAAAATCTATTGTTTTGATTTCCATCGTGGCGATTGGAAGTAATTCTGGAATCAATAAAGAAAAGTTGATGAAATTTGTGCGGATCTTCAAATATTATTAGAAGTTGTTGAAACGAATAAGATATCAATGGATGAAAATCGTTTGATGAACTGGTCATTATTTCTGAAATAATTAAGGAAGGTGGTACCTTTAAATATTATAGAAAAAATACCAAATATTAAAATGAGTATAAATGAAAATATTGAAATATGTATTATAGTATGCGATATTTACATATTTAAAAATTTGATTAGAGTGAGGATAGTAATGTTTCTTCAGTATTAAAAATATTATTAACTATGCCTATAACCACTGCTTTGGCAGTATTCGTTTGAAAAATGCAACTTAATTAAAAACTATCTTCAGATTATCTTCTATTAATACATAATTAGTAATTTTAAAGTACATGATGATATTACAGACACTTTTGTTTACATTAAAAGTATCGAAATAACTTAGGTATTAATTCAAATATACTTATTCATAATGTAAATTATTTTTAATATACGTCCTATAGACTATAACAGATAAACATAATATTATATTAATCCATTTTTAATTATAACTTGAATTAATCGGTTTTTGAAAAAATCATCTAATTTGTTATGGCTATTATACAAATAACTCCCAATATTTTTATTTATACATTTTAGTTGGTGCATTATTGTATAATTGATTTATTATTTTATCGATATTATTATAGTACAAGAAAAAATCATATAATATAAAAATATAAAATTTTAAAATGTATTTCTGCATCAATTAAATTGGAAGGGAGTTAACTTATAGGTTAACCACCCTGAATATCCCAGTCCTTAGGCACTCTCTCCCCTACTCTATTATCTTTGGATCTAATATTTTTCTTAGCCCTGGGTCCCGTAAATAGTCAGGGCGACCCTGGTCACACTCCTGTGTAAATTGTTCGCTCAGAATCTAAAATAATTAGAATCCTTTAAACACACATGGATGACTGTTTATGTTCGATTAAATAATAATAAAATTACTACGTACTTAATATTTTCATTATTGAAAACTAGTAAATATATACAAAAAAAAAAAACAGTATTCTAAAATATTTGGAATACATTTTGCGAGTACAAAAATTTCCAAATACTTTGGGAATAAGATGATCATAATTCATAAAGTATTCGAATACATATTCCGAATACTTTTTTTGGAAGTTATTTACCCAAGTTTGTAAATAGATGGGTTTTACTAGTCTATGAAAAAAGTATTCAAGTATTTGAAATTTAAATAAATAAGTACCTATATAGGTAAAGCTGTATTTGAATATTCATTTTCAAATATAGGTATACACTGTACAGTACTCTATTTACTATATAACATATTTAAGTCACGATAATACTATATATATATGGTTGTCCTGAGGAAGGGGGAGATAAGTATAAGGAGAAAAGTCGGCAAAATTCAATCCAGTTGGTCGGTAAATTTTTAAGGTATAGTATAATGGTGTTCAATCGGAAAATTAGTGAAAATGTTTTTATAGGGTGGGGTCTGTATATAGATTATAGGTAAGTACCCGTAACCCGTATTTAATATCTAGCTATATAATGATTTATGATTATGATATATTTTATATTATGATATTATACGATTAATGTAGATGCGGAGTGAGAAACAAAATAAAATCTCGACAAACGAAGGTATTTGAGATTGTATTAAAGTCGTGCTGAAATGAAAAAATCCCGGTAAGTATATTTACCTACCTACGATATTATTATATTGTTTTGATTTTCGCTTAGGATAAGTATAGGTACACTTTATCTTTAACTATACCTAAAACGCGGGTACTTTATAAAAAACGGACATTGCGACGTTCGCGTGTCTACAAGCGAATAGCGAAATAAAAAACGGGAACACGGCCGGTGAAAGTAAAAAAAAATATGATAATAAAAAAAAACGCTAACACGCGATTTTGGATTTTTCTACTGCGGGCACCTGCAGAACGTATTTATATATATATATATATATTATTGTAATCAGTCATACATATATAAATCTGCACACTTACCTTTTGGTTTATAATAGGTACATACTTAGGTTATAATCTATAAAGTATACTATAAAATATATGTTATTATATTGTAATATTTGTATACTATTCAGTATTTCTTCTACCAGTATACAAGAACCTGTCGAGGGGATGGAAGCAGTGGTTAAAATGAGGGGGGATGGAGGGGGACGGCGTCCCCTCCTTTACTTAGCTTAAGTCTGGCGTCCCCTTTAGTATATAGTCCCCTTTATATTTCTAAATGTTTAATTAAAAGTTGAGACTGAATTTGTTCTTTTGTACATAATATTCAAAAATTAAATAAATAAAGTTTAAAAAATGGTATTTAGTTATAAATTGTATGCAAGATCTATATTATAGAAAAAACAGTTTCGATTTTTCTTTGTTCTCCAGACATTCTCTCCTTGGCCGGAATATAGGTAATTAATATGCGTATTTTAAAGTTATAACCACATAGTATGTACATCATACATAATAATAGGTATATATACATATATACGTCCGTGATAAATTTTTACAAATTAGGTCAAAAATAACATGGATTAAAAGTTAAATTTATATGAATATTTTAAAAATATTACGGCACTGGTTCAGGGGATGCCTTTTTTTTTTGCATTAGCTATAGTCCCCCCTGCAAATATATTCCACTTTAACCACTGGATGGAAGGCACTTCGTTCGTCGGATATATACGATAAAGTAGAAGTAGATACGAGGTACTCATCGTGATGGATGCGTGTTGAATTTGAATGATGACAAATCATTTCTATTAATAAAACAATTCTGCGCGAAACTCTGTGTAAAATATTTATTTATGCAGAGCTATTATACTGCCAAAATACAATACTAACATCGAATAAAAATATTTCCATATCTTAAATAATAAATCTTACAACTACCACTTTTATGTGACATCAAAATATCAACATTTATAATTGCAGCTATAAATAGTCTAAAATTTGAAAACCATTTTTTAATAAAGAACTGAAAAATAAAATACATACTCGCGAGTAAATTTCAAGTTTCTGTAGGACGATTATTTACGAAAATATGCTTATACATATATGCATATATAATGGATATGACCAACATAATCGATTTTGATGACACGTATGTTTTTCCGTAGGTTTTTGCTTTGCGTGAAAAACCAAATATATTTATAAATAAATGCATATTAAAAAATCTACGACACAATATTTTCTTTCGAAAAAGTTGAAATACGAGAATATATAGGTACATATATATGGATACCTACCAGTAGCGTGCTCAGAATTTTAAAATAGGGGAGATATTTTCCTAAAATTTGATAAATTGAAATAAAAAAAAAAAGAAAGGTAATTTGTGTAAATTTGACTATGTGTTTAATACAATCTAATAATTGTTCATTTTTCGTATTGTTTTCTGCGTTCATTATATACTTGGGAATGTAGTAAAATTAATCTATAATTAAAGAATTTTATTATATAAAGTACTATTATATTACATTATACAAAAATTAAAACAAAATAATATTATTTTATTTACGTTGAAATCCATAGAAAAAAAGGTGCACTTCGCATATCGGGTGTCAGTAGGGATGGAAGCACTTCGCTTATTGGACAGGATATTACTCTTAATGAATGTATTGCATTTGAAAGCAATCGATAAAACGATTCTGAGCGGAGTTTCGGTGGTAATATACATAAATCTCGATTTGACGAAATCGTATTTGACCGGTTTTACATCATTTTTCGGTTGTTCTTCCTACCGCGTTTATCGAAAATCGCTACTTTAAAAATATAAACTAGATGAAATTTGCTACCGGATAATGAGGTCACATGTACAGATCGATGTTCATGTCTACTGGTCGAAAAGTTGTACACGAAAAAAAAACAAAATAAACATTATTGTATAACCACTGGCTTCCACGCTCCACTCGGAATTTAAAAGAGCCATGGGGAGGATATGACACCCTCATCCCCCTCTCCCTGTGAGCACGCCCCTGATAGACACGAAGATATTGGATCGATAGTTGGTCAAAAAGTTGTTTATTGAAAGAAAAAAAAACCAATAACAACAAATTATAATACGTGCCTACACTACTTAGTAATAGATATTATATTTTACTATAGGTACCTACAATATAGGCACATATATTATTATTATATATTTATATTAATATTACTTAATAATTAATAATAATAATAATAATTTATTAAAAATCACTAGGGAGATTCACGTTAAAGAAATGCACGGTGTATACCTAGTGTATATTGCGTATATACCTATACGAGCTGTACGCCTATATATACGGCTATACCTATATTAATATATGCGTGTGCAAACAGATAACTAGTTCACACGATCTGTAAGTCGTCGTTGTCAAGTCCCACACGAACTTCGTGATCGACCGCCGTCTCTGTAAATATTATATAGGTACAGGTATTACAATACACGCGTACAACTGTGTAAGTATAACGTCGCCGTTATTTCTACGGGTATTTCGCCGAACGTTCAAAAATGTTTTATTTTTTGTTTTTTTTGTTTTTTTTTTTCTCAAAATTTAGTATTTCAGTTTATATTTTCTCCGACAGTAAAGTGGCATCACGACGGGGATTGGGGTCAAGGGCTCAGACCTAAAATTTAAAAAATATAAAATATGTATAGTAGTTTTCAATCTAATTTTGTAAACATCTACAATTGAATGGACTATATGTATATGAATCAAATCATTATGAATACGTAGAAAAATGGAATTTGTATTGTGAAAAGTTTTCTTATAGTATCGAAAAATGCATGCCCCTCCCAGTCTAAAAATGTTTTTGGAGCCACTCCTGCTGTCCACTATACTGACGATTATTTAGACCGAAAGTCCAAGTTCACATAATCATATTCTATTAAATATCAACTAAAATATTGCAGTAGATTTTGTACCTACCTATATACTCATTGCTTAAATATTATTCTTTGAAATGTACCTATTTAGAATAGGACCGTGATACCTACCATATTTAAAAGATTACCATACATTATGTGTTTCTAAAAATCCAAAGAGGAAAAATGACCCATCTTGCTCTCCTCCAGATGTCTACGAGTATATTATATATTTAAATAGGTTATTTAAATTATTATTTATAGGTATCTAATTATAATTTATGCAACGGTAAGATATTTGATGTTTAAAAATATCGAGATTGCCTATTCTAAAGTAGATTCTAGATAATTTGAAGATAACAAAATTTCATTTTATTTTAATTTTTAGTTGCGTGAACATAACTAGTAACACTGGTGGACACTGGTCACTGTGTGACAACTGACAATCGTATTCAAAATATAAATTAATATAATTTCTTAAGTAGATACTCAAATACAGAGCGATAATACATTAATGATTTTCTCTGTGGATATTTGTATTTTTAATTGTTGTTTTTGTAGACTCATGATATTTAGTTCATTACATTTTTTTTTTAAAAGTTAGATTTTCTTACTATTTTTATCATTATAATTTTTTAAGTTTTATACTTTTTTAAATGGCATCCTATATTTTGTGATTTGATATTCCAATGCAGAATATTTTACTTAAAATTTCGGCGTATCAATATCGAATATTTAAGCAACAGCTAGAGTTAATTATTTATAAGCATTTAGTTTAGAAGAGCGGAGTAATGTGTGGACGCCTGGACGTGGGGTACCTACTATAAAAAGTATTTTCCGTCCGTCAATATACACCATTATAATTATTAATTGGTACTTTTGAGAAGTCATATTTCAATTTCCCCATTATTTTTCTTAATCGTAAAGGAAAATCAACTTTTATAACGAAAATATTTTATTAATACAGATTGCAGGGAAAATAACAAATTAACGAATAAAGTTTTCATGGTTATCTATTTTAGTATTTAAAATTTTTTTTTTATTAATATTATACCAAACTTCGTTGAGAATCGTCTTTCGAATGCAATGATTGCTTTCAAATTTGAAATATAATAATAGGTAGGTACACTATCCGAAGATAATAAGTGGATGATGGACCAACTATATCTGTACGAAATTTTTAAATATATATATATATATATATATAGATGAGGAATTTATAATATATATATATTTATTTATATAATTACATATAATTTATATTGTATATCTTCGAAGTAAAAATCAACAATATTGTAAAAAAAAATTTCAAAATTCTATTTTTTTTCATTTTCTAATTCTAACTTTTTAAAAGTTGGAACACTCATATATATATATAGTATAGTTATATATATATAGTTTTATATCTATAATAGCAACATTTTTGAATAGGTATATTCAGTGACGTATTTAGAGGGGAGATTAAGGAGATGTATCTTCTTCACTTTTTTACTTCCTGTTTATTTAAAATTAAAATTTTGATTTTTACTATTTAATTAAAATAATGTATTACCATTATTATCAAGAGTACCTAACTATATTATATTCGTCATTATTACCCAAGATATTTCCATATTTAAATCTAGTAAGTAGTGTAAATACACTTAATTTATAGTTAATAAATTTAGGACCTATAGGTATTATGATTTATGCTATTACCTAAAAATTAGTTGGGTGCATTGCTACACACAAAGTTTGAATGTCTTTAGGATAGAACATTTTCCTGGGAATCATAATATATTAGAACTATTTTAAATTAATCAATCGAATTTTATTTGACCAAAATTAATAGATAAGTAGACTGGACTCAAATTAAGAAGAAATTTACTAGGTATCTATGAGTATTTAAAGATATCAATTTTTCTGTATGAGAGTTTATAGAGTGCTCTCTGAATAGTTTTATAGATAATTTTCAAATAATCTCCCTCCTTCATAAGATCATGGTTAAGGGGCCCTAACACCTGCGATTTTTATGGGGTTTTGTAAAGGCAATTTTTAAAAAAGTTAGCCCGTGCTATTTAAAGATAGATCGAGGCATTTTTCTTTATTATTACAGATTTAAATATAAGCAATGTTTACAAATTGCGATTAAAATAACGCTTTGATTAAAGAAACGGACGAATTCAAAATAGTTTTCAGAATACAAATTGGACTTTTCAAAGTCCCATAGGTAGTTTTATCCCACTTTTAGGTCAATTTTAATACGCCACACGCAGGTTACTGCAAGACTATTAATATAAGTATATAATATTTGTAGGTATACGAAAAGTGTAAAAATCACACAAGTACAAAATCAAAAATTCAATTCTCGGTTCGTTCAGATTTAAAAATAAATTTAAAAATCCAATAACAGTATGAGCTTACCTTCGGACGTTGATGGATGGACAGCGACCGCCGCGGCTGCCAGCGACAGACACAGTACTGCGTGCAACATGGTCCATGTGCGCGCACATACTGCCGCAGTCGTGACGCCACTGAGTCGTAGTAGACAGAAACAAAAGAAAAAAAATCGCAAAAAACCACATAGGAGGAGAAAAATAAGAAGTAATAAAACGCTCTCTCTTTCGATCATATTATATACTCGTATATTATAAATTGCATCCTTTCGCCTTCGTTTGCACAACTATACATGTCAGTTATCATCGCTCTCCCACATCCGTAGGAATCTACGGAATTTCTTTCAAGTTTCGACGTACAGTATAACATAGTATTATATCATAAGGACAAGATATTATAGATTATAATTTAGTAAATTATAAGCGCGTGCTAATCCTTTAATTATAATTTATATGTATATTTTGTTAATGCCGTACAGGCTCTTTTCAATGTGTCCAATATATTTTGTAATTTCCAAAATATTTTAATAAAAATAAAAATTATTCAAATATGTATTAAAAGTATTTTATAAGTGGTCCTATATGACAGTTACCATTTTATAATGATGGGAGTCTTTTTCATATATAATATGTAGTATATGTACCAGGTGCCAGCTATTATGCATAAATAACAATGTATTGTGTAGTTGCGTAACGCATATTAGAAATAACTTTTTTTGAGTAGCACAGTATTAATTTTGTTACAAACTTACCATTTCAATTAACACCAATGTAATAAAATTAGTATTTAAAAGTACAATTTTCGTGAAATAAGGTGATATTTTCGATAATATTATAAATGATATAAGACCGAAAGAAATAATGAAGATATTAAAATGTATTTTCCAATACGAATAACACGTGATTATTTTTAGATTATTCTGTTTAATAAATTATTTTTATTATTATTTATTATTTGATATTTAATACATTATAGTTGCAATCAGGGCTGTAAATTAAATGCGTTAACATCTAGATTTTTGCTACTCTGTAGAAAAAATGTGTTAGGTCAAATTTGTTTTGTACCTACCTATACGAATGCGGCATATGAAGTTTTATTTAGCATATTTTCCCATATTTGGTCTGAAGTGCATATTATTGTTTATTTATTTATAATTTGAGTACTTGTGAATAATTTATATAAATAAAATAAAACTTAAATCTACAAAAGTTTACTTTTTATTGTCAGCAAATACGTATTTCAGTAACAGAGTTATCATCTTCAGTACAAAACACAGAACCAAAACAGAAGTCTGTGTTTTGCATTGAAGATGGTAATTTTGTTACTGAAATACGTATTTGCTGACAATAAAAAGTACATTTTTGTGGATTTGTGTTTTATTTTATATATACGCATATTATTGAATATTTTTTTTTTATCAAATATTCAAATAATTTAATTTAAGAACTTTTTCTTATTTTTTCGAGCGCGTTTTGATACCCACTCGTTGATGTGACTCTCACAATTAGCTTAGGGTAGTTTTAACATGTATAAGCCCATAAGGTTAATAATTAATGACAGGTATCAAAGTAGATATTAGGAACGAATACACTCCCGAAGTTTCGTACGCTACCAAAAATAAGGTAAAATAAAATAAAACCGCAGTTAAACTTGGTATAAAACATTTGAATAAAATCGTAGTATAGAGTGTACAATGATAGGTAGTTATTGATACGCATACAACTCCTCGTTTTAAGAATTTTCTTGTAGGTACCTCCTCGCGGATGAGATTTGCTTTTACAATCAACATTTTGGTTTTTATAACCGGATTAAATTATAAAAGTGCGAAATTAACATTTTTGAATTAAGATGGAACGCGAGTCGCGATGCCGATTTTGACTTCGTCGGCATATATTATAGCTACACATATATGCACACAAGTGCATATAGATATATATACTATACAGTATGTACATATTATATACTAGGTATATAATATATGACACACATATATATATAAATAGGCTGAATATACATATACAACAGTACATTACGTTTGTAAAAAATATGACCTTATATTTTAAGATAATATATGGGTCATTTATAATTTTTTTTTAACGTAGTGGAAGAAAAACAACAGATTTGTATGTATTTTTTTAATTTATATATAATGTGAAAATTTTGTGTTTAAAAAAAGTATCATTAAACGATGTGTACATTTTGGTATTCGTAATTTGTTTTTATGTTGTATAAAGTCAAATTGTAATTGTTATTTATAAAAAGCCAGGAATGTTCATTTTTGTTTGAAAAAATATACAATCTCATATTTTAGGAATTATGGATTATTTACAAAAAAATTTTCCTATTGAGGGAAGAAAAACAAAAATATAAATGTAATTTTCAAGTTATACAAAAAAGTTAAGGAAAAGATTTTGTATTAAAAGAATTTATATCATTACGATATGTACAATGTGGTTTTCATAAGAGTTTTGTATTCATCAAGCTGTTATTTAAAAATATTCAACCATTGCCTATTAATATTAATATTCATTGTTTATGAAAAAAATAACGTAATTACTTTTGAAGAATTTAGTTATATAACTTGATAAAAATAATTTTCGGTAACGTTAAAGTAATTTGAATAATTAAATTTAATGTAACGTACCTACCTATATTATAATAATGAAAAATTTAAATAGGTTCTAAAGTACAAAATTGCCTGGTTGTGGCAGCGAAGTGCCCGGTGGCGAGTCGGTGGTGGCGAGGTGGTGGTGGCGAAACGATGGCGGCAAGATGTCCTAGACCAGGATTTTTCAATGGTTGACTTGAAAATAAATAAGTAGTTACTCAGTGGACACAAAATTAGACATAAAATAGGTGCTTTTTTAGTGTCATAATAGAATACTGTTTGATATATATATATTATAATATATTAATATATACAAATATACCTATATAGGTACTTGTATAGTGGCGTATTTATGGGGAGGGGATTCAGGGGTACTGGACACCCCTAGAACCAAAAAATTGATTTAAAAAAATTTAATACCTATAATTAATTTTTGTAGATAGTATTTTTTTAAACAATAACTGGAAATAGAGTTTGATGACTTAAAAAAGTAACTAATAAAATGCCCTGAAAGGCTAAAAATTAAAAAGAACTACATTTTAGATTTTGCAGAGCGGTACAAAATATTTTCTCGTTTTACGATGATATTTATTTGTTTTATATTTTTCTGTGAACAATTTATTGATCAGAAAACTTGACGTCATGATCTAAATTTGTAATGTACAACCATTTTTTGGCATAAAATTTCATCAGCATAGTACATAGTTACTTTGAAGTGGTAATTTATTAATTTTCGAAAAACACATCAGAAAATGACGGTTAAAATAATTGTTATTTCCTCATAAATCCGAAAATGTTGGTTCTATAATTTAAAATTTCATATAGTTATATATGAAGTTATAAGATATAGTTCATATATCTTTTATTCAAGGTTAAAAAATGGTTCAAAAAGGATTTTAATAATTATTAATATGTATATTATATATATATATATATTTTTTTTTGTACTAAAAATGTTTAAATGTATATTTCAGTCTCCAATTAATGTATTTACCATTTAAAATTATTTTACAATTTGGTTGAAAATTTTTGGTAGGTAATCAAATTTCATTGAACTGTATTGTTATTACTAGGCTGTGTTTCTTAGATAGATACTTTTATCATTTATTATCAAACTAAGGAATAATCATCTTTATTTTTAATCTATATTAATTTAAAGAAAATTGATCAAGTATACAAAAATCAACGTTTCAATATATCTTACAACTCTCACGACTTATCCTATAGTTTTTTTTTGTGTAGTATTTCTGTCGAAGACTATTAACTTTTTCGTCAGGTATACTTATGCCTATAATTATTAATCTCTAAATATTTTTAATTTTAAATAAAATTCTTAAAATAATCCAAAAATAAAACGATCATTTACAGTGTTTTTATATTACTGTTACAAAGTTAGGAAAAATAAATAAATATAAAAATATGTAATGTTGAAAAAATTATTTCGTCACATGTTTTTATTCATAGGTACTTAATGATAACATATTTTCCACGTGATACAAAAAATATTCTAAAAATATCAAAATTAAGTGCATTTAAGGCTAAAAATTTATAAAATTTCAAATTAAATATTTTGTATAAGTATTATTTACCAAAATAGTGCGCGCATCCCAACAACTCCTCCTCCCTTCAATCAACAGTATTTTGTCCGTCAACTAAACGATTTTGACTCTAATGATACCTAATAAAATATATAAAGGTCATATATATATATATATATTTGGACTCGCCGCAGAAAAAATATGAAATTAAGCCATTGTATATATTTAATATTGATGATACGAATCATTAAAAAAATATAATTATTCGGGAAAAATAGGGGGTGCTTCAGCCTCCCTTAGTCTCCCCTCTATGTACGTTTCTCTGTATACATTATAATATGTATATTACACAATAATATGTATGTATAGACCTATTCGTAGGTATAGCTACCTATATATAGATTATAGACGAACGCAATGCGTTTTAGTTATGACCAACGTCAATACGTTCACAGTGAAATATAATCAATTTTTATATGGACTCGAAAAAATATATATATTATTTTACTATTTATGTTATTTTCAAAAAAACCGAATTAAAATAAATATTGCTTTATTATTATATTTATTAATAATATGATTTTGCAAACTGTATAATTTTATACAGATTCAAGATCTAGTAATAATAATTATTGGTAATAACTTTTTTGGTGTAGGTGGATGGTCGGTAATCTCCCTTAATGTATTTGTATGCAACTGTATTTGATATGATGGGCAACGTCTTCGGACGGCTAACGTGACTGAGCGTTTGGACAGGACCGGACATGCGTTTACCATAAGAACACGTCACTCGCCTGTACTACGCTATGGACAATATGGCGTCACTGGTGCAGAGACCAGAAACTGGGTAGACGCCGTGTCGCCCGACGTCGACAACCTAAGGTGATGTAAAAAGCTACTCCGGGGACGGTGGAGGTCCCATCGAGACCGTGTAGAACGACCGGCGCCCAACCTGGTCTGGTCGCACCATAGGCGTGTCTACGGGGTACACAGGGTGGGCACCGGCCTCCCCAGTGACTTAATTCTTGGGCCTCTTGGCTTATAATCTACCATATGGTTGAAACTATACATTTTAAACAGCTATCAATTTGCCTAATATTTTATTCGCGATTATAGATATAATCTTGATGACTAGTTTCAAAATATTCATTATATTATCAATACATTATATAACATAAAATCTGTGATGATATTTTCTGATTGGCTTTTAACACACTATCACGAACTAAGATAGTATGGACTGGAAACGACATGGAAGGCGGGTGGTAGTGGTGCGATTACATTTTGTTACGGTGAAATTAGTAAGTGGGAGAATCTAAGCCATAATCTATCATGCGATCCTAGCGAACATATGCCATACCGCACAAACGTAGCATGTAGTCTGCATATGAATACGTTGTCAAAACTATAAGCTAGATGGCGTTATAATCGCATAGATTCCCCCCCCCACTTGATATTTACCGTAACAATTTGTCTGCACGTATTAATCCATCGTTTCCAGTCCATACTATTTATTAGTTCGTGATACTATGGTTAATAACGGTAGGCGATTGATAAGAAATTTTATCAATGTCACTGAGTATAAAGTTTTCGTCATGACCACGATTGTAACTCGTAAGTCGTAGATAACATTTACAACCATGGACCGGTGGTTTTGTGAAGAATGCCGGTTTGTTTTGTTAATAAGCTGCAGCAGCATGTGCCAAATTATTGATAACAGTGATGATGTCATTGAAACTTTTAAAATACTAAAACCAGTTAATAGACGAATGAAATTTTAAATTGAAAATTTCAATTGATTGGATTTTATTATTTGTAGTGTTTTAATAAATTATTTGTTTAACCAAACCGATAAATAACTGTATTTTTTATCATCAATCAATTAAGTACTATATTTATGATTTTTAAGTTATGTGTTAACAGTTAAGGCATTATGTATTGATTTTAAATAGTTTTTTTTTTTGTAAATAATAGCATTGCTTATTAACGGTTTGATTATCAGTTGTCATACAAATTTACATATTTATGTAAAATAGGTGAAAAAAAATTCCAGGTGCAATATAATTTCCGTACAAAAAAAAAAAAAAAAAAGTCACAAATATAGATATAGAATACAGATCGATGTAGTAAGTAAAAAATTACAATTTTATAACTGGCCTCCCCAGCCATTGAGGTCTGGACACGTCTATGACATACGCATAGAGCATTACTCAGATTACTTCTCATACACGTCGACAATAAATTTACTCTTTAATATATGACCACGTAGGTACTAGCGAATACGTATTGAATCTTGAGTTATAACATCGATGCGTCAACTAAACGAGGTAGGTGTCTTGAGACTTTGATTGCTATTTCGTCTTGTACGCACCAGTTAAGCCCGTCAAACGTCACGTCCGCGTTAACTAATTGGTATACTATATAGGTATATGTATTGTATACGCATAGTCTTCCTGCTGATTTTTACGGTAAAATACTTTGAAAATATCTTTGAGAACTCGTGTATGTATCGCAAGCAGGAATTTATTTAAAATCTATATTTCCTATTTGGGGGGGGGGTACTTCTGCAATAATATATAATTATATTGTATGTCTAACGAAATTTAGAATTCATATAGAAAAATCGATTGTGAAATACAAATGATTTATCATCGTTTTCAAATTCGACTTTTCCACCGAGGCATATACGTATCCTTTTCGACGAGCAAAGTATTTCCCGCACCGCCTTCAAAATTTAAAATTTGTACATTTGTATTTTAAAAATAACAATATTATCGCAAATTCATAATAACCGCGCTCGTAATTCTTGTCCATACGTGTCGAACATAGACAAATTCTAACACATATTATTCAACAATATATTATACTCAATATCTTTTTAATTTTTAGTCGTTTTTATTTTATTTATTTATTCGTGTTTGTGGGAATAATTTAGGATAATTTAACCGCGGCGATATTCCGTCTATATAACATACGTAACATAGAAACCTAGACTTATTATCTTACCAACGTGGTATACCGATGTATATAAATTGTGAAAATTGATTTTCTTATTCATATATACTTACTATTGTTTTTTATGAAATAATAATGAGCTATCTGTCGTGTAGTTGTAAATACGTTCTAATTTAAAGAGGTAATTTCTGATTTTCTTAGTAGTTTTTTTAAACGTTAAAGAAAACTACTGGAAACGTTTATAAATTGGAAAATTTTAATGTCAGAGACTTAAAATGTAGGTACCAAATAATTACTATAAAACTATATTAATGTGGTGAAAATTCAAACACTTTTTAATACATTTCGAAATTTAATTCGTTTTCTTTATGCACACCGGCCTATGTTTCCCCTTTTTTGGATTACAAATTTATTGTAATTGATACTTTAAAGTAGTCGATTTTCCATTTTCTCAGTAATTTTCTTAAGTGTAAAGGAAAACTATTGTAAATAACGGTTGGTAAAATTGTTATAAATTGAGAAATTATATTACACCGTATATTTCGTTCATTACTTTCAAATTCAATACATCCACCACCAGTATCCTATTCGACAAGCAAAGTGTTTTCACCGCCTCTTTTTAAAATTAATCTCATTATCAAATTGTATCGAAAAACTCACATTATCATATTTTCTCAATTTTATCGCAGTTTTCTCAAATCTTGAAAATATAGAACAAAATAAAAAATTATTATAAACAATAAAATTATCTATATATATATATATATGTCCTATAGGGGCATAGTCGTTTTTTGCAGGTACTTTATATTAAAGTTTGGAAAAAGTTGTTAAATAATGAAAAAAAAAATATAATAAATTATTAAAATTATTATAATAAAAATAGTTATTAAAAATTAATATAAAAGTAATAAAAGTATATATAATTGATTTTTAAAAACTCGTGAAACGTATTTAAAATTTAAATACACATAATATAAAGTAAGATGGCTATATATATATATATATATATATACATATTATACTATAAAGTTGTTATTGTAATATGTCCATCTTTATAGACATAATATTTAAAAAAAAAATAAAATCGAGATATGTGAAAATAATATTTTTATACCTAACATAAATAGAAAAAATATAGAATCGCTTATAAATATTTCTTTTAAAATGTGATGTTTAAACTTTTTTTAATCATCAAACAATGTAGATTTTGTTTAAATCATGTTATTTTTAAGGGATCACATATCACTACTGAAGTGAACCAAACATCATTGGTAGAATTAACAATATGCAATAATCAAATTTTAACAAACGAATATTTGTTGAAATACAATTAAATAAATACAATTTTTATTATTTTAATGTATATATTGTTAAATTAATAAAAAATGTGTTTACAATAACAAATTCATGTTGTAAATTTCACAAAATATATAAGTTATAATTTAATAAAAATAATTTGTAAAATTAATACAGATTTTGTTATTATAATGAAATATAATATTAAATTGAAAAAATATTCTGTTTAAATTGACCATTTTGATTAACAAATGGGCGTTTGTTCTAAGAAGAAGAAAGAAAGAAAGAACACAAAATATTTATAATTGATTTAACAAAATATTTGTTAGTTCAAATAAATTTTTATTCGAATGGACAATTTTACCCAAGACATTGATAAAATATATTGTTAAATCAATAATACGTTTTGTTATTTTACTGTTAAATTAACAAATATTTCATTTCTAAATCATCAAACATTTTATTGGACATATATTAACAACCATATTATTAAATTAATCTATATTTTTATTGAAATCACTTTTATTTAAATAAAAAATATTTGGTTCAGTGTGTGTTAACTGCACTTCCGCACGCGCACGAATAAGTCATCGTGATTATTCACTCAACGATTTAGACCTAACAAACAAAAAGCCTCACAAAATTAAGAGTATTTACAATGTTCCGATTTTAATTCAGAAAGTATATTAAGGTTCCGTAGGTTCTTTACTAGAGAACACTGAGAATATTTTTTCCATATTGAGGTTTTATTTTCATATATACGACAGATGTTTGCAATTAGTAAATTTCAAAAATGAAATCCCTTTATTTAAATAAATCACTATTGCGGAAAATATAAAAATTCTGTTTACATTTTTCTAGTGAAGAGCCTACAGAGTCTATTAATATGTATTTTACAATATAAAATCTGAAAATTCTAAGTATAGCTTTAATTTTATCGGGCTTTTATAGGTTTAAATCAATGAAATTATTAAAAATTCACCGTTTTCGACCGCCTTATAGCTATATATACTTGGCCCATATTTTTGCATAGAACTCTTCAAACACGAGAGCGCTGACGTCGTCAAACAATGCCTGAATCTGTCAATAAAATATATGATAATTATGTTCGTTCGCAGAGTATCCGTTTTCGTAATGCACGTAACCCATTATCCTTTCGAAATCGTGGACGAAATATTCATCTCGACGGTCTGTACCACACCGCAGAAGTTCGGCGTCCTCGTGGTATTCACATATTATTACGAGAGACCGGAGCCTTGTGGGGCCCCATAGTTGCACAATTATTATCGGGGACGAGGCGTAGGTACTCACGTCGCCAAGCAACCAGCTCATATTATATTAGGTGGTAAATGTTAAGATTATAATTAATCGTACCAACATGTTTCGTATATTACAAAACCAACGACGTTTCTACGTTAAAGACGTACGTTTAACCCTTATACATGGACGATCGACCATATTTTTTTTTATTATGCCTTATATTTTATAATATCATACTAAAAAGGAAAAAAAAAAAAGGAAATTCCAAAATTAATATTATAAAACAAAAACATTTACAAAACTTTTACTTTTAAATACAGGTATATATAGTTTCTAAATTGGGGAGACCGTAGTAATAGTTGACGACCATAAGGTTACAATATTATTCTCACGTTATAAATAACGAACGGATAGAAATAGATTCCGGTAATCTCGCATAGGAATCGATTAATATTTTAATATTACCATTAATCAAAGAAATACTGAAATAAAGTTTTATGATTATTCAAGTCTAAAATCTGTGGTTCGTGAAATGTGTATAAAAATTTAGAAAAACGGAAAATCAATCGTTAAACTTGGTTTAAACTATCACGCGGACGGTCGTTTAATTTGACTTTATCTTTAAGAGGACGCCGGCCGCACCGTTATAATTTGGGGAACACTCATTTTTTGAAAAATGAAAATTTAACAATTAAAAATGTTAAAATACATTTTTAATTAATCTAAAAATATCACTTTATATTATTGTGTAATCACTACAATTATTCAATAACATGTACACAAAAATCAAACAAAACGGCATTTTAAAATAGTTTTAAAGGTAATACAGCTATATAATAAAATGAATTTTTTAAATTACATTAATATATTTAGTAGGTACATTTTACACACACACACACACACATATATATATATATTTAAAATAAAGCTAAATACTCTAGTGTGCATACACTTATTGCAGATATCCTATTCTCATAAAATGATCATAATATACATTAAAGAAAACAAATTATCTACCTATTATAATTATATGAGATTTGATTTGAAAAATTAATTAAACTGTAATCAACTCATTTAGAGTAGCAATGTAATAATATATTCATATATTCATAGATTGAAGTAAATATAGCGTCTGAAATTTGCAGATAGTATAGGTACCTACCTACTTGTATATAATATAGATTTAACCCTTATGAATATTCTATATAGGTAATCAAAAAAGCCCTTTTGAACGTCTCTAAAAAAAAAATTAATCCGTATGCAATTTTATTCATAATATAGGTAAACAATATGAGTACCTACCTCCTATACTGCATATAATTGACATATATTTTAATGGAAAAAAAAGCAATAACAACACCAAATAAAAACCATGAAATATTTATGTTTGATATTGTTTCGTTATTATTGTTTGCTAATAAATATAATAATTAATAACCTTTTCCGCGATATTATTATTTAGTTCACCTAAATTATTAGTACCTAAAACGATTAAGGGCATTATTTTTATATCGTAAAAAAATACCGCACGTGCGAAACTTAATGATAGTAATTAATTCTATAATTATATATGATATTATTATACTTATAAATATGAACCAAGGAAAACGTTTACTTTTTTACTTTCATTTTTTAATCTTTTTATATACGTATAGTTCCGAGTTCACTATGTTTGGTTGTTTCGCTATATTATATAACCCGTAGTTTTAAATTGTAGGTCTAAACTTTAAAAAAAAAGTTTTTACATAAACATAATATGTTAATGCTGGGTGTTGCACAAACAACCCATAAAAACAGTTCAACAATGTATGTTATCGGTTTGACAAACAAGCTGATAAACATCTTTATCGAGTAAATTACGTAGTAGACTGTTGCACCACAGAACAATCACGAGAACAAAGGATTTGACAATCGTGTCGTACCCCTGGATGCACAAACATTCAAAAAGTTCAAGACATTAACCACAAAATTATGTGCATTAACCATGGTTATGTTACCAGCGATAGCGGTAATAAAAGTGATATCGGAAGATGACGATGATATGCCGAACATGATTAATATTGTCAGTTTAATTAAATAAAAATAAATGTAATTAAAATGCTAAATAACACGCTAGACAATTTTATTATCAAAATTGAAAAATATGATAAACCAATCAATCGATCCAATAAAGTTGTAGGACTCTTTAATACATTTGTTGAACCAAAATCGGGCCTACGATTTATCGAGTCGATTACAACATATTTATCAAATCGATAAAAGATAAAGATCGTTTGTGCAACACATTTTATCGATCCGTTTTCGAAGTAATCAATTCAATAACTATTTATTGACAATTTGTACAACACGGCATTAGAATTAACACAAAATGTTCATAAAATGATGTTTATATTATAATTATAATACATTGATGTCCGTTCAAACGAAAAAAAATGATAGTTACTTTATATTAAAAACAAATTTCTTTGTCAATTTTAAAAATTTGCAGACTTCGTGATTGAATAACAATATTTTAAATAATTATAAAATACAATTATATAATATGATAGACATCAGTAATTACTAAAATGTAATCTCATGCAATATTATATTTATATATGTTTATAGTCATTATTTTTTATGAATTACAAAATTATCACAGTATTATAATATTATTATGAATTTATTACTATTATAGTATAAAAATAAATAGAAAATCAAGTGCCTATGTAAATATATTATTTAAATGCCGCATTTTTTTAAAATAACAATTTTTATATTAAAGGAATGTAGTATGTATATGTAAAATAGACGTTTATCCTAACCAAATAAAGAAAATAACATTATAGGATATATAATTTTAATAATTTTGAGACATTTTTTTTTATTTTCAATAATATAATTTATTATATACCTACCTATTATATTATTATTTTGTTTTTTTAACCACGTACCAGGAACCCACAAAAGTTTAATTTGGTTTAAGCCCGTAACGTGAAACCCGAAATATTTTAACTAGTTTTGACTCCCGGATTCAAAGCTTGTGGACAAAATATATTATATTGGTATACTACATATAGTATGATGATCAAATGAACGCATAATCGATATTGGTTATATCAATATATTTTTAGTACATTTTTTTTTTTAGACTGAGTTTACAATAAATACGTACAATGGGTAGCTGTCGGCTATTTATAGAAACGATAGATTTTGTGTTTTTTAGGTATGAACACCCGAAAATTTAATACAAAGTTAATTCTATGTTGCTCTAGTATAGTATTTATTTATTCATACTCTTAAGGCTATTTTATCAATCATCAGTTAAGAACATTTAAACTCCGTTTAAAGTTAATCCTCAGTTAAACTAGAAATGTGATTTTATGATCACCAGTTTAAATGTTAACTGGCATTTAACCACAGGTTAAGTTAACCGAGATATTTTGGTCAATTAAACTTTAAACCTCGTTTAAATTCAATATTATCAAGTAGATAAATAGTATATTTTATCAATTTTATTAGGTAGGCAGGTATAACTATATATTATATTCTCGTAGGTTTTTATTAATATTGATATTTAGAGTTAATAATAAATATAAAACCAAGTATTTACTTTATTATTATCACGATTATCGGATATTATATGAAATTATTTATAATTAATTCTAGATGAAAAAATGATTAGCAGTAGTAGTGACGAAGAAATTTATTTTTGATTTGTATGAATTAAAAAAAAAATTTCAAACTTCGAAAACCTTATTTATTATTATTTATATTATTTATCAGACAACCAAGATTTGCTAAAATAGCATTTGATGTTTTCTTTTTCTCCAAGATGGGGGTTCTTGTCTGACTACCAGAAAATTTGTAGAACGTTCTCGTTTGGCTTTTGAACACATTTTGAAAAAACAATTAATATGTTTCACAAATATAAGAAAAATATGAACTATAAAGGTACATTAATATAAAATATTAATTAAATAAATAAATAGTGAAATAAATAAATAAATGAAATAACAATATCATGAAAACACACGAATAATAATCTCGACGAAAAAAAATGTGGGTGTTAATATAAACAACAATGCACTGATTGAAGTTGACATCATGTTCATATTAAAGTCATGAATTATTTAAATTAGGTAATGCATTTTGACAGTTAATCAATCCTCAGTTTGCTAAGCCTAGTTTAATTAAACTCAGAATAAATGTAATTGATAAAATCATTGTTTTTTTTTTTAATCCACGTTTAATCTTAAGCCCAGATTAGTTAAACGGTAATTTGACCAACGATTGATAAAATGGCCCTTACAATCATACACTGAAATACTGGAATGCACATAAACATATGTGTATAATACCGTATATCGAATGTATATAATTGACAGTAAGTATATAACATGTACATTGCATATTGTACGATCGATACTTATATGTATAAAACCTACTCGTATTATGTATTTAGACATTTTACACAGAGTTTCACCCAGAATCGTTTTATCGTCAGAAATGGTTTATTATTCTTTTCGATTTCAATCCGGGTTGGAAAAAACCCGGGTTTTTTGAAAAAACCCAACTGGGTTGGGTTAAATTGGGTTTTTTCCATAAAACCCGAAAAAGCCAAAAATTACCCCGGGTTTTTAAGAAAATTATTTGGGTGGGTTTTAATGGTTTTTTTTTTTTAAAAAACCCACTTCAACCCAATAATAATGTTTATTTTTATTCCCTATATTACATACACTGTATTTTATAACCATTAACATATTAGTATAATTTAATATAATAAATTATATTATACTATACAATTATAATAATATAATTTACATTAACTTTGGTTGGTACCTATATTAATAATAATACCTATATAATATTATAATTAT
>JAIPRL010001647.1:0-62279 GCA_025469235.1 Pemphigus obesinymphae
ATCGATCCCTAGAAAAAAAAATGATATGAGTTATGTATACTACACCGAAACTACGCTCAGAATCGTTTTATTGAATGCAATGATTTATCATTGCTTTCAAATTCAATACATCCACCAAAAGTACCCTACCCAGTAGCGAAGTGCATCCACCAATACTGATACCCGACGAGCGAAGTGCTTCCACAACCTACTGACCGGCTTTTTTTTAATATATTTTTCTCGATTAGAAGATTTTTCTATAACGTTTTTTAATGTCTTCGATTATTTTAAAAGATTTAGTCAAAGACATTCCTGAACTTTCTAATTGAGTGATTACGACAGAAAGTTTACTAAAAGTGGTTATTATGTATGTTAAAATTCTTTGAACTGATGTTTCATTTACTATTTTTTGTGCTTTTGAAATCGATACAGCATCATCTGCATTGAGTATATTAATTATAGATTTTATCACTTCAAAATGTTCACAATAATAAATAGCAGCCAATTACCATGTTCCCCAGCGTGTAATGATGGGCTGAGATGATAAAGGAATGTCAGGAACTACAGTCTTAAACATCAAAGTTCTGTATTGTACTTATTTAACATTTGATATTAAGTCATCAACTAGAGAGAATTGTCCTCTAATTTCTTCGGATACTCTATGAAGATCATGGGCCAAACAAGTCACATGTATCATTTTTGAGTACAAAGCACTGATTGATTGACTGGTTTTGACCGTGTACAGTGCAGTATCGCTTAAAAATAGTGGTACATTGTCGTATTTTATTTCCGTTGGCTATATTATCTTTAAAGAATTATTAAACAATTTAGAAATTGTACTATGATATTTTTTTTACAATATTTCAGTGTTAAGTATAATCTATTTCTAGAGTTCCAATTATTACGTTACAATATATCACCCCTCTATACGTCAGTTGTCTCGTATATATGCAAACCCATACTTTTTGTTTCCTGTGTATTTTCTTATTTTACAATTAGTGTTTTCATAACATTAAAGTACATCATTTTTCCTAATAGTTGATTCATCAGGTACCTATTTGTTTTTTTGTATATGTTTCCAAAAATGTATGAAAAAATGTATGAAAAAATGTTACTTGCAATTTTTGGAGAGGTATATTGGCAACTAAATATGTCATGGTTAAATCTTCGTAAAACGGAGATTTTTTTGAACATAATTAAATTTTAAATTATTGGCTCGGCTAGTCTTTAATTTTTCCTCTGTAATCCTTTTTTATATTTAACACGTGAAATATGTTAAACAACAGTAAATTTTTTTTTACGAGGCTACTTTTACATTACAAATTTTACAAAATAAAACTGTTCCATCCATAGAGAATATATTTTGACCAAATTCATTAATAAACTCATGTAAACTATTAGAAAGTGAACTGTTAACTTTTGGCATATTATTTTTATTAAAATTTAAAAAACAACTTACAGAACACTCGTTAATACGTACCTAATCAACGAAATCACGAACGCAACTAAAATTGTGGCTCTTATAACTTGGCATCATGCAGGTTAGCAAAACGTACGTCATTAACGATTAGAGATGTAATAAAATTAAAATTAATGACATCCGATAACAGTGACAATCTGTGTATTTTGAAATGATAACATAATGTGAATAATATGGAGTTGAAAAAGAAATAATTATATTATATTAGGTATTATAGGAATGTATTATATTTATATGACGTATTTTATATTATTTTTTTGCAGTTTTTCTCAAATTACTGTATAATGTACTTTTTAGAACTAAAATGTATGCACAAATGTGAAATTATAAGTGAAGAAAAATAATATTACGTAAAATAATAATAAAAAAAAAATAATAATAATAGTAAATTTGGGAATTTTCTGATAATTATTGAAAAATAGTTGAGAAATGACCTAAAATATTTAAAAAATTATCTTAAAATGTCAAAAAATGCTCTAAAAATAAAAAAAGCTAAAAATTAAAAAATAAAAATTTTTTATTTATATTCATATTTTATTTAATTATTTTTTTAGCTAGGAAAGCATCACCTAAAACGTTCCAAAAAAAAAAAAAAAAAAAGATCAATATCCGACCCTATTTATAAAAACATTTTATTTTACCATAACGCTTTATTTAAGTTTTAAATATATTGTGTTTGTTGTCGTAATTAAAATTTAATTTTTATTTGTCAGATTTTAATATATTTATAGCCATTTAATTATAGTTTTATTTTAGATATATTTATAAGTATATTTGACCATATTTTAAAAAATGATTTATTTATTCAAATACAGATGTAAAATATGTTACAACTATTAAAATTAATAACATCTGTACCGTAAATTTTTAACTATAGTCTGTAATTGAAATGAAAATTTAGAGTTTTTAAAACTTGTAATCAAAACCAATAAAGTAAAAATGTCGTCCTAAAGTTTCAAAATTGAAAACAATTTACTGCTGCATTTCAATTTCACTATCATCATCTTCTCCTTCATCCTCTCCCTTGTGGTCAGCCACCTTAGTTTACTCAAACTACATAATCTGTAAACATCACCACAATTATACCTCACCCTGTATATACTTTGTTATTTCATCTATTAATAGAGAGAATAAATCAGAACTCAAAACCGACCCTTGGTACACTCCTAATGTCAATAAAATCCTCAGTTTCATAAACTCCTTACTATTGTACTGACCCTTACATATATGTCATCAAATATATTCACACATACCTTTAGTTATCATTTCTTTATTAATGTTCACTTCAAGATCTTTCTATAAATCCTGTCATATGCCATCTCTAGATCAATAAATACCACACACAATTTCCTCTTATTTACTCTGTACTTCTCTGCTATCTGTTTATAGAAATTATTAGCTCTGTTTATGACCCCACAGACATTACCTAAACTGATAACTTAATAACAAGTGACATACTTCTTATCCTTTTATCTATTATCATTTCCCAAATCTTCAGCTGTGGTTGTAACCCACTAAAATTCTTACATTTCTGTACATTTCCGTTACCATTAAACATTGGTGGTACACAACTGTTCTTTCGCGCTTCTTAAATTTTTCTATAAACTAGAATTTTACTAAAGAATTTTTTCAGACATTCTATACCTAAACTTATTTATATTTTCCCAACTTCTCTTGGTACTTCATCCGGTCGTAATACTTTCTAATTTTTTATTTTTCTAACCTAAATTTTACTAAACTCGAGCTATTTCTTCTTTCAGAAATTTAAAAAAAATTATAATCTTTAAAAATATTATTTCCAACCTTTTACCACTTCCTTGTCTATTGTTGATACTGTCCTATCTTTTTCTTAAATACACTATGTATTCTAAAATTACCTAGACCATTTCTTTCTTCCCAGTCAGTTTATACATTCCTTTTCCTCTTCAATTTCTTCCTTTAAATTCTACTATATTGCAGAATAATTTAGTTATCATGAATTTTTTTTAAAAAGGGTTTTCAACAACACCGGTGAAACTTTTAATTTTTATCTTATATCAATAGACTATAACAAGTAGTGATGAAATAAATAGATTTAATAATGTATTATACTTTATAGCATATGTATAAGTACTAACATGTATTTTCATGTATTCGGTCATACTGATTTTGACTTTTTGAAATACTTTATTTGTACTCTACTGAGATCATTCCTTTGATTGGATGGGTTTTTATAATTATTATTATAATATAAATGAAAAATATTTAGGTATCAAATACTTATTACAAATAGTACGATTTGTATTTATATTATTTTTGTATTACTGTGTATTGCGTAAATAAATTAAACAACATATTACACAATGTTAAAATATAAATCCACTAAAATATATTTTATTAATCAGGTATAGAGTACAAATTCCTTTGAAATCCATTACATTATTACTTGGCATCAGTTATTATTACATTTTATGGTAGTGAATTATTCCAACTCCTCTTTCAATATACATATTATATATATTTTGACGTATTCAATTCATGAAAAATAATGTAAAATATAAAATAATAAATGATTTTATTATTTTTATATTTTACAGCTCATTTAATTATTGTCGAGTATTAAACAGTTTTTTAACAATTTATTTTTCCGCAAAATTTTGGATAAAAAAATGTAACTCATATTTTTCTAAAAATAACATAATATTTATTTATTTAAAAAATTTTAATATTGTTTCGTTTATAGGTATGATTTTGTGATATGTAATAGGTAGGTTAATAATAATAATAATAGGATAACTAAGTACATTGTAATCAATTTCGTTACTGAACAAATATTGTTCATGAAAATTAAATTACTTGTTTCAAAAATAGTTGTATTGAATTTTAGATTATAATTATACAATGCTTGATTATAATAGTAAAATATGTTTTATTTCAATGATTAAATTGGTATAACCTAAGAAAATTCGCTTCTCCCGCTCATTTCACAAAGAAATAAACAAGTTGTTATTATTTCAGTAATATTTATCTTAGGTACTTCGAATGTGTGTCATATTAAAAATTAATTTTTAAATACATATGTGTGTATAACGTAACCTTATAGATTATGAATTTTATTGGAATTTTAGTTCTTAAAATCCAAAATTAACCTAAGAAAGTACAAAATAAAATGTCTTTGAATGATATCTTTCCCCTACATTCAGAAGCTTATGAATGTTCATCAATCTATGAAGCTAGAATATTAATTTTTTCTAAAGAAATATAAAATAATTATACTTAAAAGATTTAATCACCAGAATTATATTATGGGATGAACTAAATTAGTCCGTTATATAATTGAAGGGTTAAAATAAAATGCAAATAGTGCTTTCAAAAATTGTATCAAATACTTTTTAATTTTATAACTCAATCTTCAACTTTTAAAACTAACTATAAGATTATTTTAATTTATCTCAACGTAATTTAAAATAAATACTATAAAATTAATATGCATTTGAAAATGCTGGGCAAGTAAATGATTTTTTTTTAACTCAGTTAAGTTAAGTTAAGAAAACGCCACACATACGACTTTTATGGGGATTTTGTATAGGAAATTTTTAAGAAAAATTAAAAATCTTAAAATTTAAAAATATTTAAGTATATTTTAAAAGTAATTAAAAAATATAACTATATCAGTACCACTTTTTATTGTTGCGTAATCACAAAATTTGTAAACAAATCTATTTTACAAGAAATAAGATTTCTCAGGCTGTAATTATAGTTAAAAACCCACATTTTAACATACTATAGTAGACAAAATTCTTTGTTCTTTTATTATCTTTTTTTCAATATCACAGATATAAATTATGTTATACTATCTGTAAAAAACAAAACAAAAAAATTGTTTTTTTTTTTTTTTTTAAATGAATAACTTTTTTTATTATTTAATATTTTAGAAAAAAGATTAAGATAGAGCACAGATATTTTTTTCTACTGTATTGTGTAAAAGTTTAGGGTTTTTATAATTACAGCATGAGAAACCCTATTTCTTGCCAAACAGTTTTTTCAGGGAAAATAACGAATGTATAGAAAAAAAATATTAAAAGTTTAAAGTTAATAGTTATTTTTTTTCTTAACGATTAAGTTAAATTAAGTTAAAAAAAAAATAACTTATAAACTTAAGCTAAGTATTTTTTTATTATTATTATGAGTCGATATAACATTTCAGATATTTAAAAATTTTTTTGGAAATACTTTTATTTTTTAACATAAAGCATTTGGAAATATTAAAAATCATTAATGTAATATTATTGAAAATCCTACAATGTTTTTATAATAACAATTATTAAAATTAACAATAAATAGGTTTATAAAAATATTTAATTAGTAGGTACCTACTCTTTTCTTCAAAATTTTAACAAATGAAAATTGCTCATTGCAAATTAGTATATTTACTTAAATATTATACATTTATGGGAAATAAAACGTATTCTTAATATATTATACTCGTATAGTATAATAATACGGGGAGATAAATAGTTCTTAAAATATAAGTATAGTTAAAAACGACAAAAACCACTTTATTTAGAATCAACCATTTTAACAATAGACACAATATTAAATCGAAATGTATCAATTATTTCAAGATTAAAATTTAGTTTTAATTAAAACCAACTTGTTATTTAAAAATCAATATAAACAAAAATAAATTCAGTTAACAAAAATCAAATTTAAAATGTTAAAATTAACTTAAAATTTTATCTTATTAACTCGTTAAGGCCCAGAATTAGTATTTTATATTATTATAATAGTGTATCAATTTATATATAATGTAATGTAATCTATTTTAAACGTGCAGTGTTGAATAGCTACGAAAAAATTAATTCTAATGATTTCATTATACAATTTCATAAAAATAAATTATATTCGATTTATAAATTTTAATGATGAAATAATGACAGTGTCGTTATTCAACGTGTTTCGGTATAAATGTGTACAATATATTAATTTTTCCCTTTATTTTAATCGTTCCTTCATTATACAATACCTAATACTTTATGTAGATTATGTTTCGGATGTTGTTCAATATTCAAAAATCCTTAAATGCTATAGGAACGCTACCGATCCAAGTTGTGGGCAGACAACTCGAGGCAATTTTACCAGGACAATTCTTCAATCTACATGGCCTACAAAATACAAAATAATTTTGCTAAAATGGCATTGAACATTCGCCTTATGCATCTGATCTCCCACCTTGTGATTTTTTTTTCCCCAAAATTAAAAAAACATTTTGAAAAGGAATCGATTTAGAGATATAGAAGTCATTGAATGGACATGGATTGCCATTCTGAAGGCTGAGTAAAAGGAGAATTTCCGAGATCGATTCTAGTAATGGAACATCGTATGTACGTCAATGAGGGGGGATTACTTTCAAGATGATAAACTTGGAGAACTTATTGATTAAATATAATTTTATAAAATAAACTTTTCCGTGTAATTAATAATAATACATTGTAGGTACCTATATATTATATTGGTGTATTTTTTAAAAATTAAATGAAAATCCGTTTCGCTATTTTATTCGTCACGAAAATTGTATTCATACATGATGAATGACGAAATGGTTTATTCATAAGTTCATTTGTACATATTTTCCATTAAATAAACGATGTACAGACATCAATATATTACCTATTTAATCTCAAATGAAGTACATTTGAGTAAACTTAAATCATTATTTTTCATTCATTATTATAACACTGACGTCGAGACGCTATAGTATGTAATGATATATATATCTTAGAAAGTTAGAAGCAAATCTGAGCAAAGTTAATATTAAAACTATTCTATATAACGTAAGTAAAGTCGGCTTTTTAAATCACAAAACAAGGAATGGAATTTCAAACCGTGTTCGTTTACGTTATGGAAACATTAATTCAATCACATTTATTTTAAAATTGGCTACTTCAATTAGAAAATGTTAATATGCAACTGGGGATTGTCCGACATATATAAATATTATATTTTTATATATTATTCCATTATTATTATATTATATATTATTATTTTATAAATTATATATTATATATATTTATTATATTATTCTTAATATTTTAAAACAGAATAAAATAAAGAAAAATTAATATATAATATATTTATATATAGTGTACTTATTTATACCTATAGGATTTGAATAAATATTAACAATTATACTAAAATATAAAAAAAAAACTTTTATTTAAATATTTCTGAATAAAATATCTTACCGCAAATCACAAAGTATCAATTTTAAATAATTTGAACATTACATCAATATTCTATATATTGTCAACCATATTTTTATTATTATTATTTTATTTTTTTATATATAAAGTTCTATAATCGTATTCACAACACCACAATTCATAATAAAAATTAAACAGAATAGATATCCCAAAATAAATTATATACACAGAATATTCCAAGAGAACATTATGTACCTACTAAACCAATAAAATATTTCTCTAATATTTAAATATTATTTAAAATGTTGTAAGAGCTAAGAATCAATTTTTGATAATTATTTTAATATTTATTATTTTATTTATTATTTATCACATAAAATAATTGCTAAAACTTAATTAAGTTGATTTCAAAGGTTAAGACTAAAAAAATAAAAAAATTTAAATAGTAAGTAGTAAATTTAAAAAATATATTTATAGGCGTTCAATTAAGTATTTATATTTGTATTTAAATACAGACAAAGTATATCTGTATTTGTTGAATAAATATGAATATGATTTTAAAATAGTATTTGAAATACGTTATAAATAGTTTTTTGTTAATGTATTTGTATCTCTATTAAATTTATTTTTGTTGTTCTCCGGTCGTTTTGAGATTTTTACGCGGTGCGTTCATCCGCGTTCTCGTCTTTTATCTGAGCTTACGACACGGGTGAATAATACGGGCGATAATACCTTTAATTTAGGATTAATACTAGTTTTGACATCGTATTTTATAAATATATCAAAATTACAATTTATAATTCTATTTCATTTTCCTAAGTAAGGTTATAAATAAATAACTAAATAATATAAAATAAATAAATAAATAATAATAACAAATATACAATAAATAAATACATAGAGAGCGATAATTACCTCATATGATTAATACCTCCGGGTATACATTTTACAGTGGGGGGGGTTGTTAATCACCTGTTTCATCGGGCGATTATACCCCCCATCCCTCGGGAGGTATACATTTGGTGGGTAAAATTTCCTTTAACACCAAGAAGATAAAACTAGCTAACATTCCATTATCACTCAACATTTGTTTGACATTTTGTTTTTTATCTGATATCTAAAATGATAATATATTTTCTTATCATTATAATTTTATTATTTAATATTTATTATCATTTTTTTTCCGTTTATTTGAATTAAATTTTGTACCTACCTATTTTATACATCCGTATATTAAATTTAATTATGCGTTATATATAGTATCTGTATTTAAGTATATAAGTCTAAGCTACTTATTCAAAGAGTAGGTAAGTATACATACTATATTTTTTATATTTCATAGTAGTACATTTATAATTATTGGACTTCCGTAGTATTTTCAAAATTTTAATTAAATTTATATTGATACATTTGGGCAAACTTTTATCATTAGTACGTCGATGTTTAATCGGACTTTCGAACATATCGATCTGACTACAATATTGGTACATAAAAAACCGTGAATATAAAGTATGAGCGACTTTTTATGTGCATAGTAGGTACTAACTATATTTTATTATACATTTATATATTATACCCATATTATATTTAACGGTGAATGTATTTCAAATCATCAGACTTTCATGATATTTTTTAAAAATGTTGTTTGAATTTATAACGATATATAGATGTGATGTTGTTTAAATACTTTTATACTCATAACACACTCAAATATCTGAGAAAAAGTAAGTTTGATCAATTTTCGGATTACTCAGGTATTTCGCCAACAAATTCGGCGTTTTTTAGGTGTGGACAACTTCAATGGTCTAGAAAGCGAAAACTAGTTTCTGCCGTAGTTGGAATGCTTTTAAAATGCATTAATTAACAATATTATTTCCAATAAAATGCATAAATCAAGATATAAATGTGTTGCACTCAAAAGTAATTCTACTAATGAGGTACCCATTAACACTTACACTTTCAAGGTGACACGCTCAAACCTAGTTAAAAATTCAAGGTTTTGCTCTCAGAAGGTGTAGAAAATACAAGTAGTGTCACTTCACTCAAGCTAGTATTACTATATTTTAGTAATTTTCACTTTGATTTTTTTAACTATGTACTATTATCAAATTATTTTTTTCCGTGTATCTTCATATGAATACAATTATTTATGAAAATTATATATTGATATTTTAGTACTTTGTATATTATTATGTATTAGGTATATATGATATTTTATTACAACAAAGTATTCCAACAATTGCTAATATCATTTTTTTAATTAGAATATGAATATTAGATTTGAAGTTGTTGAAACACTTACTACGAGTTTACCTTCTGATTTCGAGGAACAAAATATTTCTATTCCGCTAAAAAAATCGGAAATAAATACAATCGAAACAATGGTCTATAACAGAAATTATTATATCCTCATATTATAATACTTCAAACTTTTAATCAGTACACCTATAAGTACTTGTATATTTTATAAAATGTAAAGTTGTATAATAAATTCTACTGCAGTATATGACATATTATCGAAATTAAATTTTACGTCCAAAATAAAAACAGAACCGTATCACAATTATATAAACTTAGATAAAAATGTAACCGAATTAATATTTAAATATTGCAGCACACCGGAACAGGCCAACAATATTTTTCTAGATTTACTCTAAACATATTGTGAATTTTAGTAGTTGGACTGAACTTTATAGACTGCATTGTTTCCAAAATAAAATAAAAAATCATAAAACTGCACCATTCAGAGCAGCACTACCATCTAAAGAAACATATTTTGAAATTAAAAATAACTTTTTTTAACAGTAAACATGTAGAAAATAAAATAATTTATAGTATATAATATTAAATATAATACAATAATTTTTATCAGTAGATAATAATAATTTGATATCGGTGTGAAAATAAAATATATAAAATAAATTTGACATATTTTAATAAAAGTACGAATCTTTTTAAAATTTCTTAAAATAGAATGAAAAAAAAACAAGTTAGGAACACCCACTCAACGAAATTTCATGTTTCTATTTGTAATTTTTAATTATTAATAGAAAATAACTATAATTCCATAAATAACTAAAATAATTGTTATAATATTTTTTAAACTTTAATCGAAAATATATACGGTATTTTAAGGAAAAAAATTTTTTGTGGCTGTTTATTATTTTTACATAGATAGTTAATTTACAAATATGAAATATGATAAAGTTGTTTATTTTGTAAAAAACCTATTCTTTAAATGGGGGGGGGATTTATGGCATATCATAAATTTCACTATAATTATATGTTAACGAATAAAAGAAAAATGGTAGAATACAGATAATATTTTGTCTACTATATGGTCAAAAATATAGTACTTACTTCTAAATAAAAATTAGTACTAATACGGAACTATTTTGAACTTTTTAAGTTTTTTAACTACTTGAGTATTTTTAAATTGTTCGGTTTTTATTTTTATTAAAGTTTCTTAAAAGTTGTCTATACAAAACCTCATATAAATTGTATATCTACATGAAATTTTCTAAAACCTAAAACTAACCAAATTAATATGAATGATAACATTTCATATTAGTATAACCACGGTAACAAATTCTTAGAATAGCCTGAGCCACGGACCTTAGGAAAAACATAAATACAGAAATACTCTTCTAGTTTGTTGGACTTTTCCGTTTTCTATCATCCTAGTATCTATATTATATGACTAATTAATAATTGGTAGGATTCTTGATTGTCAAATCAACTATATTTCTATTAGTAAACTATGTAAAAGTTTTTATAAATATAATCGATAGGTAAGTCAGATGGACTATATAAATTCTGATGTCTGTACAGAAACATAAGACTATGTATAATATATTTTTAATTGAATTTATTTATTTTAGACAGTGTACGATCGAAATGGGTTATAACTTATAAGAGCATATTATATACATAATTTTTATTATATTCTATGAAAAATTAAAATATAGTCCTGTGTCATTTCTAATGTTTGTTGTTAACAATACTTTGTTAAAAAATCACGTTCAATACTCTATAACTACACTTCCTGACTTGGTTATCGCATTGTTAAAATGTACACAAAATATAAATTATGAAAATATTTACTATGCTCAGGCATAGAGTTTTTTTCAAAATGTTTATTTCAAAACTTAAATCCGTGATTGAAAATAAAGGAAATATTTAAATAAAAACTATAAAAAAAAATTTTAACTAGAAATACTTCACCCTCAGACATATTAAATATTCTCATCTTCCATATTTTGTATTAGTTATGGCTCTATGATTTCTAAGAGAGAAACTGTAGTTGTAGAGCGTGAACAAGTTTAAATAAGATATATAATTTTTTGTTTAATGACAAAATAACTTTAGGTTCATAAAAATTTCAAATTTCAGTTCAAACCGGTTAAAGTTAAAATCGGTAATAATCTATATTTAAAATAATAATAATGAGCAATTTTACTATCTCACATTAAAACACAGATTTTCTATTTGTTGATAAAAATAGATTATTGTCTGCCAGTTTGGAGAAAACAATATAGATGCATAATATTATATACTAAATAATAAGAGACTCAACAATTAGATATTTTTCTATATCTATTTATTTATTTTCAACCTTTTCAGAGAAAATCTGAATATAAAATTGTATTCTATAACAATATATATTTTATACTATCATTATTTTCGATTATTAATACGATTCTAAATATAATATGATACCCTTAATCCATGGTATGTGCCGAATTCATATTTAATACGTATTTATTATTTGATTAGTAGGCTAGGTTATTCATTTTTTGCATCTTTAACGCAGTTTAGGGAGCTTAATGGATTTAAACGAAGCGTGTAAAAATGTGTTGACGAAGAAACAATATAGAGATAAACTCGGTTCATATAACAGTCAAAACTGTCAAGGAAACAAACGGGTTTTAATATATTTAAACGTGGTATGTTATGTGCGGTTAAATGTGAAAAAATTACGGAGATGATAAATCATTCAAAGCGGTTCTGAAAAAGAAACTGGACATGGATGCTTTTATTTTTTTTTTTTTTTATCACACAGATCGTTTTGAGATTTTCACTAAGCCTACACTTAGCCTACAGTGAATTCTCATATTGTTTTGTATTTTTATTCTAAAAACCTTGTATACTCATTTTTATAATACTATTTCACATTACATTGTATGCAATTGTTTTATATAAAAATAACTAAACAGTTTTTTATGGAAGAAAATAATATTGTGTATGCTTAAAATAGTATAAACGTAGGTACATTGTGTACATAGAAAGTACACACTATATAAAATTTTAAAAATTATTCTTGTTATATGCATTTGTCTGGAGGAAACAAAGTACTTCTGCGTATAATAATGTTCCATGTATAATATTCTAAGAGAGGCATACTGCTCCCCGTATTGTCTTTGTTGTAAATATTTAATTTTAAAAGAAACATAATTCGAAAAAACTATCTCCCGTATTCATTTAGATAGATAAATACTATAATTATACACATTTTATTTAAATATCGTATTTCTATATTATAAATATTTTTTTTAATTACCTATTCAAATTAACAAAATATATATATATATATATATATATATATTTATTTTTTATTTTTTTTTAATAACAGTAATAAATTAAAGTTATTATTAGATCGATCGATTTAAGTAAGCCATAAAAAAATTAGTTAAAATATAATAGAACTAAATGTCATTAATAATGGATTATATTATGACGTTATTTAATCACGTATTATAGAAGTTTCGTTTTTAAAAAAATTAAAAATAAATGTAATTGTGTAGAATTTGTAATAACAAAAATGTAATGGTCTTAGAAATGAATAGACCGATATATAACCGTAGTTTTAGATTCTGACAAATGAATATTAAATTTATATATTTATTTAATTATTTATATTTTAATTTATATATTTATATAATTTATATATTGATATACCAAATTATGTTGTAAACGTATGTGTATACATACTACAAAGCGAAGTAATTATCTATTAATTGGTGGCGATATATCATTCCTCGATAAAAATCCACATTTTTGCTCTTAAAAGTTCATAATAATAATGTTACGAATCAGTTATCTTAATAATATTTCATTTGAGCAGGTACAGATAATATTGTTATAAAAACATTATAGTTTAATCGGATTTGCGAGTAAACCCTTTAAATAACACTCATAGATCCTCGTGGGAGTATATTAAAGAGTTTTTAATACATAGGTGTGGGTCTTTTAATGCAGTCTGTATATTAAAATAATTACCCTGCAAAATAGCTTTAGTAGATAAGATCTATCAACATAAATCTGTCTGACAATTAAAAAATTATTACTGTATACTAGAAAATACTATAAATCGTAATTTTACAACCGCCTATTTATTATAAATTATCGAACTCTTTTACTACTTAAAATGTTTAATTTAGAATTTAAAAAAAAAACAGTCATTTTTCAATTCATATATTATAAATTTAGAGAAAAATGTTTATTTTGAAAATGTTGAAAATTAAAAGTTAACAATTTGCAATTTATAATGAAGAACAAAAGATCATTTTCATAACGTTCACAGATAATTCCAAAGGACATTGCTGAGTGAATAAGATAAATTGATCACAGAAAGAAAATGTCTTCTTTTTACGTAGTTAGATATCATATTTCACTTGTAAAATATTAAATAAATACATCTCACAAATTATAATACCAACCATTAAAAGTGTATTTTAGGGATACGTATTTCACGTTGAACACACATTACACAACTCGACAGCTTTTTTAAAATATCCTTTATATGATTTTCATTAAAAAAACGTTATACTTTTACTAACCAAACTATTATGTTTATGTTATGTAAAAAAACATGGAAATATACAAACTATAGGGATATTTGATTTACTCTATCTTCAAATTCGATTTTTTAACAAATAAAATATATAAAAATTGTGTAGTGATCAATGAAATAGAGTCACAGTGGTTTGTGAAAAACTCGGATACAATTTACTACAAAAATGATTATTGTAAATTTACATTTATATTATTTTTTATTAAAGGTCAATCATATTATTATAGTTATTATTTTCTCTCCCTCTGTTAACAACATTCATAAAATTATCTTCAAAGTTGTATTTTCCGCCTTAGATATATAACCCTTTAAACTTCCGTTCTATACTTAAAGATGTAAAATATGTAACTTGTCTTTCAAATATAATAAAAACGTCAAATATCCATGAAATAATCCATATATATTATTCTTCCTAATATTAAATTTTCTACATTTCTTCATGCAACATTTAAAAACCTCATCCTAATACTTCGTAGGCATATACAGATCAATCTCTCTTTGTGTATATATAATATAAGACACAAGCTTTTCTACTTTATAGATATCATATATCCTTACATTTGCTCATCTCAAAACTAATCATAATCTTATTCCTAATGACTCAATTACTTATTATGATATTCCTTCTAATCACATATACACATCGCTCTACAAAATTAAATTAATGCTTTTTATTGTTTCAAATACAATTTTGGATGCAATGCAAGGAAAGGCACTAGTTACAGCAAACATATAGGTAACTACCCGATTTCGCATCTTATCTTGCATTTCAAAATATTTAATATTTTATTAAGAGTAAATTTTTATATTTTTATATATAAAATAATGACAATATCTGATTTTAACAATTAAATACACAATAAGATTTAGTTTTGGTTTTATAATATCAATATATTTACACGAGTACACATATATTATTACTTGCGCTAAGAGTTACGTTTATATATAAATTTAAAACTCACTAGTAAATAAAATAAAATATGCTTATGTAAACTCGATACAACCTGCGAGTTAGTAGATTAACATCAACAAGATATTTTGTTGAATTAGTGTTTGTATGTGGTTTTAAAATAACGAATTGTTGACTTAGTGTATATTGTAAACAATAATGTGTAATAAATAATGTAGTTAATAAATAAAAAAAATAATAAAATGTTATAATTAGCTCTTTAAGTAATTTTATAAATAGAGATAAGTTACTGATAACCTAAAAAAATATTAAAGCATTAAAAATCTTAAAGTTATAAAATTGTCACTTTAAAAACTAAATACGTTCTCAGAAATAGATTTTTTAAATAAAACTACTTTTTACTTGTATAATACAAAAAATAATATCATGTTTAGAAATGGTTATAAAATATTAGTTTGTTATAAACTATTATCTTCAGTAGGTATACCTACTATATAGGATGATTATATATTTAACATGTCTACTAAAACGTTAAAACCATGTTATAATAAAAATCTATTTAAAATAAAAATTGATATTATGTATCTCTTGAACTATGCAACAAATTCGTAACTTTTTTGTGATCATTAAGTAGGACTTAAAGAAAAAAACTGATCAGCTTAAGGAAGAAACATTTCTCTCACTACGTACAATACTAGAATGTGTATTAATTTTTCATAATTATATTTGATTCTGAGAGAGCATAAATACACAAGTCATACTATAATTTAAAAAATGTAAAAAATTATAGCTAATAACGTACATATATATATATATATTAATAAAATATATACTTGGTAAAAGTTTAATAGTTTTAGACCAAAATAATATATGTTTTTTTTTGTATAACATTTTTTGAATAGTTATACAAAAAAACTTTAATAATGATTCTAAGAATTTATTAAATATAGATAAAATAACATCATTTAAACCTTATTATTAACTTTTAAAACCTATAATTACCAGTTGTAGGACTTCAAAATTATTATAAATAGCAAAAAATATATGAAAAATGATATCATGCTTACATAAAGTAACAAATGATATTATAATATATTCGATGTTTATTTCAATACTACTTTCTGAAAACGTTTATATTTGAAATCACAATAGATTTTGACAGAATCGTTTTTTTAGCATTTTATAAATAAATATTATTTGAAAACCTAAAAGTTTAAAAGTTCAAAAATATCCAATTCTCTAGATGTCTATTCATGAACATCGGGAAGCTATATTATTAATTTTACATACATAAGTTATGGAATTAAAATTTCGTTCTGGAATTTGAATATAATGTCAATTTTTTATTAATTGAATGAATAAATTGCAAGTGACTAACAGGACAATAATCATTGAACTACGTTAGGAAAAAAATTAATAATTTGATTTAAAAGGCACTTTATAAGAAACCATATTTTCTTAAATGTGTACGATTATTTTTAAATCAACGTTTTTTTTTTGCCTCGAAATACATGCAATAATGGATTGAATAAACTGATTATAAGTATATAATATATACGTTATTTGAAACAAAAATATTAGACTTTCAATTTACTCAGACATTGTGATATTTGCTATTTTTGAAAAATGTATAGACAATTGTATTTTCTTTGTTTTTTAAAGGTCCTTCCTTGTTGTAGTAACTGTAACAATGCCTACATCTATATCTAATTATGAAAAAAAAAATATATATATATATCTACCTAATTATGATGTACTTATTGTTTGGTACAAATTTAAAAAAAAGAGCACGTGCGTTTTCATACACGTTGCGTTTTTTTCTTATCGATACCACGATGTGGTGATCGGCATTATTACACGTGGCAGCTGATTGATAACAGATCATCGTCGCCATGTGCGAAATTTCAAAACGTGTCACTAGCGACGCATTCACCATTTTCACATGTCCTCACTCCTTCTATTATGAATCCCCCCATACCACTTTCACATTTTAGTGATTTAATAGCGAAGAAATTAATAATTTGTCCCCTCTCATTAAAAAAAAAAATAAAAATAAACGACTGCTTTTTTTTTTATTATTATTAATTATTACTTTATAACAATTAATAAAAAAGTTTATTTTCGAAAAATGACTACATAGAACCTTTTCATTCTCAGGTGACGATATATTCGTCAGCCGAGTTGACTAAACACTTATAATGTATTTAAATTAAAACAGTGTCATAAAAAATACTTTTAAAGTACTTAAATACAAATAATTGTAAATTGTATAGATAAAATTAGTCGTTTTTTTTTTAGAAACATTAGTCGTTTCCATAAGTTTTTCATTGTTATCTTTTTAAATATTTTCCAATTACATTATTGTAAACTAAAGGTTAAAGTGATTGCAGAATACAATTTTTGAACATAATCCTAATAATGGGCGTAGAAAATACAAAATAATATTTGACGATTCATATATATTTAAAAATGATAAATCCAATAAATTTCCACTCTAAATCAAACATATATGAACATAATATTAATGATTCTAAACAATATTTAAAATTAAATATTAACCTAGTGTGGAGTTTATAATCCTTTGTACTACTAATTCTCATAAACATTAAGTCTTAATTATTAATAAAAATAAACTATTGGTTTAGTATTGCATTTATTATATTTTGTAAATATTTTTAAAAAAACATAATTTTCTACAACGAAATAGTTATTAGCTTAAAAATATATGTAAAAAACACCATATGTCCTGTTGTCCCAAAAAACTTTAAACGGGTAGATTTTCATCATACTTTTAGAAGCGGAATCTTGATTTTTTATGATTTGGGGAAATATTATGAATTACTCTTTTTTTGCTTATTTCCCACTTTAAAATCAATTTATGAACATTTTGACAGAACATTTTTACAATTAATATTTTTTCGTTGTCCCGTTTTTAATTTTTAAAATATGGTCAAACTAGTTACTAAGGCACTAATATAAAATATTTAAAATTTTAAAAACGATGATATAAAAACCAATAAGTTTATAATAAAGTAAAATAGAATTATAAGAATGTTTATTTATATTTTACATTTGAAATACTAAAATAAAAAAACATACAAAATGATTTGACAGCGCGTTGTATAGGCAAAAAAAATACTTTGTTGTATAGAAGGTTTGTACGATTGAAAACTTTATGTTTTTAAGATTTACGATTCCGCATTCTATACTTAGATTTGAAAAATATCTCAAAAAATATTTTCGATTTTTAGCAACAATTCAGTATATTATGAAATACATTTATCATGACAATTTTCTATGTAACCTTTGAAAAATGAACTATGACCCACTTCATGTAATTTACAAGTACGATACGTACGTATATATTTTAATATAGATATTTACCTGTACAACTTTGTTCGTTCTGTATAATTAAACAAATATAAGTTGGTCTGTATGATTTTCACACTCTTTTATTATAATTTATAAAGTACCTTATTATGTATATTGTATATATATATATATCTATATATGTGTATATAGAAATAATTTTCGTTTAATTAATAACACGATATTCTTTTAAATAAAAAATAAATAATTGAATTATTATTATACAAAAAATACTATAATAATATTATATCAAATTAAAATTAAAATCTTTTTAAGCTAATTTATTTTTATTTTAATATATTTTCTAATATTAAAAAATATAAATTTGTATAAAAGGTGTGCATTTCAAAACGGTATAGAACTTATAACAAACAAAAAGATTTCTTAATGGAATTTTAGAGTCTAAAAGCCCACTATAAAATAGATAAAGGATAACATTTTGGCAACGATCCCATAATAATTTTATTAAATATTAATTAGTAAAAGGGTTATAGCCATTTCAAAAGAAAAAAAATAATGTTTTTACATATAATATATTAAGCAATAAAGTAATAAGGAAAAGTGATACCCCCTGATGAGGACAACTCTGAAACGTTGGCTTATGAATTTAGTAATAGTAGAACTTAGATATTTTTGTTTGTTTTTCGCAACCATATTTTTTACTAAATATATCACCAATAAAATTATGGAAGTGACATGGACCACTTTATTTCATAAAAAATAAATTGAATATATTTTTTGTTATAAAATTTAAATTTTTCTTAATAGCTCTGTTTTTTCATGAAACATGTACAGTAGGATCTAAACCTATTTATAATTATATTACATTAATTTGATATAAAACATGATTCTACGAATAATTGGTACTTGAATTATAAAAATATTTTTATGTATATTTTATGTTAAATGCATAATGTATCCTACATTATGTATATTACAAGCATCGATAAAGTTCAATCAGAATTCTGATATTTGACGGAACTTCTCAATTAACTATTTCAGTAGTACTCTTGTGATATTAATTTATTGTTATTATACGAGTGTATAACATCGCAGAAACATGAACGTATCTTTGTATTACTGTAATGTATATTCAACGAGTTGTTTTTTTATAACATTGATTTATTCACAAGAATAATTATTTCATATAGGTTTTTTAATTATATGTTCAATTTTTCGTTTTTCCTTCTAATTTCACTGTGATTATAATATAATCTGTTACTCCTTAACCATTAAAATATATTATCACAGATTAATTATGATTTATATTAATATTTAATATATCTAGACTTAGAAAGAACCATATAATTAAAATTTAACAATAACTATAATTTAATGCATAGTATCTGATAGAAATTTACAATAAATAAAATATATAGTAAAATAACAATATTAACTTTAATCAAATAAATGAACTTAGATATGTATTTTAAAACTAAAATTTATCTAAACTCAAATTATGTTTAACGTATCATACTTTTTGTTTATTTATGGCTACAATAATTACACATAACCTAGATAGTTCTTTTAAATTACTTATTCAGCTTTGCACTTTATTCTTTCGAAGAGTAGATGAGGAATATGTTGAACTATTTATTAAGCAGTGCTTGGAAAGTTCCTTTGAAAAAGAAACTAATTCACCTTCATGTTCCTTATGTTATGTTAAAAAGAAACTAAATCCTTTTTCATTTCAGGCTTAAAGAAAGAAACTAAGTCCTTTCCTGGTTCCTAAAAAAGGAATTTTTTCGTTCGTTTATAATTTTATATATTAATAATTTATAATATATTTTTATGTATAATTGTTTGTTTTTTAAGAATCATTTAATTCATAAGGTTTATTAATAAACGGCATGTCTCATGTTTACAATAAAAAATACTAAATCGTATTTCTTTTTTAATATAAATATCTTTTTAAAAAAAAGGAGAGATCATTTATGTATTCAAAAATGGGATTTTTAAATATATAATTCGATGGATTATTCTAAAGTAAATACTCTAACTAACAGGAATTCAAGTGAAAAGTTATTTATTTTTAATTTGATAGAATCAAATATATTTGAAAATGTTCATAAAATATTTTTTTTATTTATATTTTAAACTATGAGTTTATATGTTTACTAGTTATTAATATACTTTTAAGCGTTTAAAAAATTATCAACAATTATTTATTTTTATTTGCTATTTATTAGGATAAGTAAAAGAAGTATAAATATCCAAACCTAAAAATTCTATCAAAAAAAATGTCAATAACATGACAAATATTTCATTAATACGTTTTTTACACCTAAAATTCATATTGAAATTTAGGTGTAAAACTATTGTAATTATAGTCTGTAATTATAATATTATACAGGTTAAATATGGTCAAATTAATAATTCTTATACAAAAAAAATTCTAATTTTCTTTTATTGTTCATTCTATTCAATCTATTCAATTGTAAATCGTTTATTGGGTTTAAACACGAAACCATTCCAGTTTATAACCCAGTTGAATAAATTAATTTATGTATATTGAGATAAAATAGAGTTCGTGAACAAAAATATGTCATATAAAATTATAAGTTAACCATAAAAATAACTAAAATAGTTTATTTCTTTAGATGCGATTTTTACATTCAACTATTTGATCAATTGGTGGAAGTTAATGGTTCATAGTGTATAAGATAAAATTTAATGTTTTAACGTTTTTATATTCAAATTAGTATAAATATTACATAAAATAGTGGACTTCAATAGTCTAACTACTAATTGTATTAATAACATATTTAAAACAAAATAAATTATCGATAACAATGTTTAACACTAAGTACTGATAGCAACGATAGCATATTTTTAAATATCATTATCGATAAAATATTAACGATATTATACCGTGATATTGAAAATAATATGAAATCAACATAATTGTATTAAAAAATGTTTCATATTTTTAATTTATATAACAATTTTTAAATAAACATAATGGATAAAATACATAAAGCAGAAGAAAAATATCGTTATGGATATAATTACTATAAAATAAAACGAGTTTCCAATGGAAGGAGAATAGCTGAGAAAATTCCCCCCGATTTATTTTGTTCTTTATTTATGATAATAAATACATTATGTGTTTTTAAAGTTGAATTATGTTAAAGGTATTCAGAATTGAAATGTATAACAAAAATCTTCTCATTCGAAAATGGTTCGTGTCGTTTACTTAAGTATTTAAAAAAGGGATAAAATAATAATATATTTAAAAAAAAACCGGTCAGTAGGGGTTGGAATTATTTTAATTATTGTACCAACAGATTTTTAAATTTTTTCATGTGTAGCTTGTATGACATAATTTTAATATTGTGTTAAATATTTATAGGTCTTAAACCTAATATTAAGACTATTATGAATTAAAGATTTCAAAATTTAAAATTTCTATAAATAGCCTAAAATTGGGAAAAATATATTTTAACCTTCATAATGTTCTAATATACGAATTTAGTGAAAATTTCAAGTTTATAAATCCATTATTTCTCCGAAATTCGAACACATTTCATACCGAAATGTCGAAAAAATAAATGGGTATTAAAAAAAAAAAAAAAAAATCTAAATAGGTAGCTATTAAAAAATATTGTACGTATCGATTTTTAAAATTCATCTGAATTTTGAATATTGCTATAATAAGTAGCCAAAAATTTAATTGTATTAATATTTTACGTATATACGTTTGTAAAGACAATTTTATTTCAAGCCTCTAGCATAACTATTTTCGGGGATATGAAGAATTTTTACCACAATCAGGTTTAGGTACTGATTTTTATACATATTTGTTGATAGTTTTTTCTTACATGTTTATTTAAAAAAATAAAAATAAAAAAAAAATTACCTTTTTAAAGTACCAATTAGATGCAATTTACTACCAGAAAATAGTCCTCAATGTAATGATCGGAGCACTTCTTCTTTTAGAATTTTCGGGTACAAATATAAAAAAAGGAAACACATTTCACTCGTTTCGATTGGAATCTAAAATGTATAGAGTATAGACATATATAATATAAATGCTGTTATTCTTTTTAAAATAGTATATTTCATAAGAAATATATTAGAAAAACATTTATTTAAAAACAAATAAATATAATATAAAACAAATGTACAAAATAAAAAATTTAATTGTGTGTATATTTTGTAATGTGTACATTTGTAAAATATGTGTATACTGTATATATATAGTAAACATATTTGAATTATATTATTAGTATTTTCATTAAAACAAGAAAAATGATTACTTGTACAAAATATGATACAAACTTTTATTACATTTAAAATTTTGCTCATCTGTAATATATTAATTATAAAATGATTTCTACGGCGCAATAAATAGGCTAACATTATACATAAACGTCTACCTTTAAATTGTATTTTATGAAAATAACAACATTAATAAATATATTTAATCAATAACTTATGTCATTAAGTAAAGGAGATGTACAGGATTGTGGAAATTATAGAGGGATAAAAATTATGAGCCACAGTATGAAGATTTGGGAAAAGATAATAGATAAAAGGGTAAGAGGTGAGACAACTGTTACTAGAAATCAGTTTGGGTTTATGCCTGGGAGGTCAACAATGGAGCCAATATATTGTGTGAGACAGATTGCAGAGAAGTACAGAGAAACCAAAAAGAAATTGTGTATGGTATTTATTGATCTATAGAAGGCTTATGATAGGGTTCCTAGGGAGATCTTAAAGTGGGCATTAATGAAGAAAGGATTACCAAAAGTGTATGTGAACATAATTGAAGATATGTATGAAGGGGTGAGTACAAGAGTGAGAAGCCTGTGTGGAGAAACTGAGGATTTTAGGGTCAGAGTAGGGGTACATCAGGGTTCAGCTTTGAGTCCCTACTTATTTTTCCTGGTAATGAATGAGATAACAAAGGTTATACAGGGGGAGGTACCATGGTGCATGTTGTTTGCAGATGATATATTACTGACAGGAGAAAGTCCTGAGGATGTGAATGGTAAACTTGAAGAGTGGAGAGAAGATCTGGAAAGTAAAGGACTAAGGATTAGTAGGAGTAAAACAGAATATATAGAGTATGATTTTAGTGAAAGGGAATACAGAGGGAATAGGGAAAGGCTAGAAATAAAGTTAAGTGGGGATGCGGTGGGAGAATTGAAGAGGTTCAAGTATTTAGGGTCCGTTACACGGAAAGATGGGGGTTTCGAAGAGGATATGAATCACGGGATTAAGTATGGATGGACGAAGTGGAGAGAAACGTCAGGTATTCTGTGTGATAAAAGAATCCCTATTAGCTTAAAAGGTAAATTTTATAAGGCAGTGTTGAGACCTGCAATGATGTATGGAACAGAATATTGGGCAGTAGATAGAAAGATAGAACAGAGAATGAGTGTCGCTGAGATGAGAATGTTAAGGTGGATGAGTGGAATTACTAGAGAGGATAAAATAAAGAATGAGTATATCAGAGGTAGTATAGGAGTAGCTTCGATAGTAGACAAAATGAGAGAGAATAGGTTAAGATGGCTATTATATGATGGCGAGTGATATGAGGAAGGTGGGAATAAGTAAAGAAGATGCGGGAGATAGAGTTAAGTGGAAGTGTAGGACCAGGGTGGTCGACCCTAAAAAGTTGGGAGAGAAGTCGGAGGAGAAGAAAATTACATTTTTATTACCTAATCAATTCTATATTAAACGGTTCCTGTATTTTAGATTATGAGCTTAATAATGAATGTATTGGTTTTTTTGTATATATAGAAGTTTTATTATTATTATTATTTTTTTTTTTTTGGTGCAATAACAAAGAATAATGTTTATAATGTTTAAATATGTTTATAATGGATAAATAATAATGTATTTTATTATTTTAATAAATTAGATAATTATTCGCTTTAAAGAAGTTTGATTTTAAATGACTAGGTAGCGGTTAATTATAATGGTAATTATATAATTACCATTATATAATATTATTCTATTTATTGGAAAATAAAAAATAATATTCTGAGTCGTGGTTATCATATTAAGTAATAATAAAATACTGATAGTAAAAATACACTTTACACAATAAAGTTCATAATTTCTTGTTACATACCGGTACGTATTTTTTTTTATTTTTTTGAATATTAGGTACATTATTTTAATTAATTAGTTTTAAATACATTATTTTTGTTATGGTTAATATTTTTTTTAGTTATTAATAATCTATAATTATTAATACTATTTTTATTATTTAATAAATTTATAAATATTTTTTTTTAGACATTAAAATGGGTATTAAAATGTATTTTCCATCAAAAATAGTCTGAATAATAACCTGATTTGTTTTTAAACAGACTAAAAATTATAAAGTAAATTTGGTAATTAATAAGATATTACCATGATTATTAAATTATTTAACCAAGAGTTAATTTGTTTATTATATTAAATTTATCGACTCTTCGAAAATATAAAGACTCATATTTTCCAACAATACATTAATAAAAATATGAAGTCTTTTTTCCATTAAAATTTTGAATTTTGACGAACAATTTATTGCATTGCAGGTTCCTTCAATTACTGGCCATCTAGTTACTAACTATCCTATCATTATTTTTTACATATTTCTGTTCTAAAATATACAACAAGATATCTTAAAAATATCTACTAAAAATGATAAAAATACCAGTTTGTTTACAGAGTAAACAAAATATGGATTAATTAATACCTTTTTGAAACTTTAGACTACATTTATTTTTAAAACATAAACTTAAGTATAGTCAAACAGAAATCCAAACTGGGTTAAATTGTTTTTAAATTGCATAAAAAAAATACACAAATAGATAGGTAATTGATTATAATTTTTTATTTTAAAATGTACATTTAAATTGTTAATAATGCTGAATAAATATAATATATTTTTAACTATTAATTGAATTTACTTAATATACCAAATTATTACTTTTATTACTAATATATGATTAAATGTATACTCAGTTTTGAATAATTTCTAAATAAATACAATACATCTAGGTATATAAATTGTTTTTTGAACGACCCATCATAAAACGAATAGTATTTATGAAAAATGTTTTATGAAATATGAAGTTCGTAAATAAAAATAAAATTTATTTGAAACAATTAAATCAGTATTTTTATAATTTTACTAATTCTATTTGCTTAAAATATGCTGACCGTGTAGTTTTTCATATACTAGGCCCGCAATACAATTTGTTATATCGTTATTTTCGATTACCGAAACATGGCTAAGTACTGAATTTAAAATAATATAAACGTTTACCTTATGTAATGTTTACTTAAAATTAAGTAACGATAATAGCTAAATAGACTTAACACGTATAAATATTGAGCTACCACTTTAAGTATATAAATTATATTGTATATATATATATATATATATATATATGTATATATATGTATAGATAGATATAAAGAGACTTTCGATATACTTGTATGGCTCGTTAGGCCCGTAAACGATTATTTGGGTTTTCATGAAAACAGTTTGGACGAAAAATCGTTTTTCTCCCTCCTATATAGTGGGATGTATATACCATTTTCAGATGTCATTCGAATACCTCGTGCGTGTGTTGAAAAAATGGCAAGTTTTGAAAGCGTGTAACGAAATACGAAACAGAAAAAGAAATAAGAAATAATACCATCCTCGTGGGTTCTTTATTTTTATTTTATGGACGACAATTTTCGTTTTTATATATTTTGTATTTTCGACTAGACATATATGTACTGATGTAAAAAAAAGTATAGCACAACGTCAAACGCCAATCGTCAAGTAAAAATTAAAATAATGTTTATTATTATTATATTTGTTTTTAAATAATAATGACTACAGGGAATGTGAAATAAAATCGAAAAATATACTTATTTCTTTTGAAATATGAAAAAGAAGTTGAAATATGTAACAATATTGGTTGTATTTATTGACTATTATTTCTTCACATAAAATTAAAAAAAATTAATTAATTATGTTAAAAAAAATGTCATTATGGTGTATTTGGTATTAAATAAAGAAATAGTAGCAAAATTGTTTTATCTAATTTAAATATATAAAACTACGAGTATATAATATTCTTTGTCAACTGAAAATTAAAAGAGTCATAGAATGTTTTTATATCGTGACATTATCTCCATTATTTAACATATTAAGTAGGTACAAGTATATTATTAAAGAAGAAGAATAAGAAAAATTTTAAATCTAATAATCAATAAATATTTAAATGCATAATATTATGTATAGTATTTATATTTTTATAAAGTATTTTAATATTTAACTTATTCTGTGTTTATATTATCACATTATACAGTAGTGTGTGAAGAATTCTACAGTAGTAGAATTATAGCAATAATTTCTATATAATACAGGATATTTATTTCGTGGTCGTGGAATTGATAGATAGATCGATATATATATATAACTTTTAAACAAATTTGATGTACCTACTTAAATTAATATAGTTTTGTATACAAATATTTTTTTTACATTTTTTCAATGATTTATTTTTAAAAGTATATATTTATTGTACTGGCAATATTTTAATTAATATAATTGTGTAAGACACCTAAATACAATTCTGAAGTTATTCGATTGAATAATTACTTATCGGGTGAATATTCATCCGATAATTTTATATATTTATGCCAATTGACTATCGAATCCACCGTTTATTATTTATTATTGTGTACAATTTAGTTGAGTGGTATACTTCGAAGAAGATCGTTAACAAAAATAACACCCATTTATATTTTAATCCAGAGACTGTATTATTTATCTAAATTTTATATGAAAATTAATATTAAATGATCTGTTCGATATTTGATATATTGATATAAAGATATATTCGATATAGGATTTGATTTTAATTTCTGTGAATAAACTTTCAGGTTATGTATAGATAGTCCAATAGATATTTTAAGGTAAAGAGTTTTTGTTGAAGTTCATTCTAGTTGATACTTGTTTGATTTTCTCTGTAGATTTATTAAACATAAAATGGCTTTCATAAACGAATTATTTTATGGAATTAATGAGAATAACAAAAAAATTAATAAATAAATATAGTTTTCATGGTTTTATAATTTTTTTTTTTTTTTATTGTATTATACCGAACTTTTCCAGAATAATTCAAAAATATTCATTGTTTTTTTAATTAAATAATATTTTGAAATAAATATAAAATTAATACACTGTCTTGTCCGAATACCTAAGGGACAATGGACCATTCACCATCTGTATCTAGACGAGATTCTTTTAAAAATGTGATCAATAACAAATTATTTTAAACGGAGTAATTTACCGATAAAACTAAATTTGTAAATCATATTGAATTTATTAATATCTTATATCTAAAGGCAGAAAATTTAATTAAAGTGTAAATTATTATTATATTATCATTTATATTCATAAATGTGTTATGATGCCAAATAACAAATGTATAATAAAAATATTGGATATAGTATATTTTAATGAACTTAGTAGAGTGACAAGATGAAAATCGATTTTTTCCAGACAAGAGAGACAAAAATAAATTTAAACCATTATAATTACACTATTTTTCTTTCTGTGATAGCCGTTTGAAGGTTATTAAATTAAAGTTCAATGACTTCGTGCAGAATAATAATATATTTTTCCTATTACCAATATCCATCACTTCAACTATATTACATAATACATAGGGCTTTTTATTTATAATTCCAGATGTTTCTATTATATGACCTGGTATAGGATTACAAAAATATAAGTGGGCTCCAAGAAAATAATAAATCGGAAATACAATACTTAAAGTTGTGTTGACTGTAGAATGTAGATATCGTATTATAAAATGAAATATATTAGAATGGCATTATTAATGTAAAATATAATATGCCATATGCATAATGTAAAATATGAAAATTGTAAAATGTAATTCCTTGATTGTATATAACGCTATAGCGTTACTTGATTTAATTCAGAATAAAATTCAATATATATATATTATAGAAAAATAGTTTTAAAAATAATATAATATTATTTATTTATAAATATACATATATGTATTGCTCTTCTTTATAATATATATATTTATTTTGATTTTGATTATTTTGAGTATTACATTTAATTAAGTAATTAATTTTTAATATATGAATTTAAATATTGTTATTAGTTACAATATTTATATATCAGTATAATCACTCACATTTTTTAAAATTAATGAACTTAAAATAATAATTTAATACGAAATACTTTAAAGCAATTAAGTAGGCTAAAAAAAAATTTGAAAATGTTATACACTGAAATAATGATATATTATTCCAAAAATAATACTACTTATAAAATATATCAATCAATAGCTTTTATTAGTTACCATTATCATTAATTTTCGTACCATCTGTTTTGTTCATTTTTATATTTAATTTTGTTGAACAGTGATAAATTATCACTCATAATCTGAAGTCATTAAGCTGAATTTTTAAATGTCAATAAATGCAGTATACACTTACAATATGTTTACGAAACTACTAAAATACCGCCTAAATTATTTTAGTTTGGAGTATTGTAAATACAATTTATAAAATGTGTAAACAAAAATAAAAAATTTGTAAACAATATAAAACTCTGTATTTATGAAAAAAATATATAAAACAATATATGATTTTTTTTATTGAAAATCATGTGAAACGAATTATTTACATAATAGTTATTAATATATCGTTAATTTATCTTACTTAGTAAATATATGTTTTTACAATAAAATCTCTATTCTAGTTATCATATATCTGAAACTGTATAATTATTTTCCTATAATGAAACTGGAATCTATCATGAATTTATTAACATAAAATTCTTTTAAATTTTACCTATAAGGTTTTGAATTTTTGATACTCTAAAGCTATTGTTAATAAATATTATATTATATGAACTTATTTTATTTAGTAAATAATAACTACAGTAACGAGATATGTTGCCTAAGAATTTGATGATTATGTTAAGTAAAAAAGTTCCTTAATAGCACAATGACATTTTCACGAAGGTCTTACAATAGTCTATTGAGACCCAGTTCTAACTTTCTATAGACTACCCACCAAGAACCATTCGGAAACTAATTAGAATCTTAAAAATTCCAGAAATTAATAAAAAATTAGTCGATGGCTAAAGTAGACCACCACGGCATGATATAAAGTAGGATTAATGGAGATGAACAAAAACGCACAAAAATTTTTTTCTTTGGAAACGGATATCGAACTGCTTATTTTGGAACTGGAAACGTAAGTTTTGAGCCACTAGGAACTTATTTTGATAGATATACTGAATGTTTTACTCATATATAAGCACTTCCAATTCCATCTCTGGCTCGAGCCTCGTTAGGCAGGCAGGAATAAATAGGTATGGAATGTTGTCATCATCAGACAGGCATTTTACAATTGATATTTTTCACAGTTTTTTTTAAATTAAATTAACTTAAAAATTTCTCTCAATGCAGAATACTATAAAATAACGAAAATAACTCGTTTTTGCAAAAAAAAAAAAAAAAAATGGTAGCTTAAATTACACATTAGCCTGTTTGTCAAAAATGAAAAAAAAAGGTCACTTATACCTGAATATTTTTTTCTATATTTATACTTAGATTACTAACTAAATTAAATGTAGTTCATCAGTTAAATTATCAGACATAATCATCAGAAAATTTTTATTTTATCAGAAAATTAACTTGATATAGTTCACTACGAACTAAATTTCTTTAAATTAATTTTCCCAACACAGATAGTTCTAAACAAACACATTTGTATGAAGTTTGGAATATTTAAGTATTTAGTTAAGTGAAATTATATTCATTATATACTTGCAATAACAAGTAAATCCATAACACAATATTTACATGAATACAACTATGGTAAGATCCACATATCTGCACTAAATAAAATAAAATATATTATTTAATATAATATATAATATATTATAATATAAGTATTAGATCTTTACTTAAATATAAAGAGATGTAATATAACATAAATCGGTAACAATTTATAGTTTCTGATTAAATTATAATAGAATAACATTTTAAAAATATTTACTATAATTAATAATAATAACGAATAACGAGATACTTCCACTACTTCCAGCACATCACATAGGTTTTAATGCTCTACTTACAAATTGTATTTATAATTTTTTTTATAAAAATACTTTGAAAAATTTAAAGTAACTTTATGTTATTTAACAAGAAAAACTGAATACCTAATAATTGAGTAACCGTATTTTAGTGTACTTATTGTCACAAAACGAAAATTGACGGAAAACGGTGGAAAAGTACTGGACGAAATAAAATAATATTATGATATAATATGTATGGGATATGTTTTTGGTGGAAGATGAAAGGGACACTGAATATTATGACGTTTTGAACAAATGTCCTATGCGTGAGTATATGAGTCTTTATAAAAAGGGACAATGATTTTTATTATGTAGGTCTGTGTATAGATATCCCGCTGTGTACACGCGTATCGTCGTTTTAAATTATGTATTTTAATGAAAATTACGGGATGCGTGTTATTATTTTATATATCACGCCTAACTATTACCTACAATTATTCCATGACTTTGTATAGTAGAAATAGATAGGAAGGTAAGCTTGAAGTGAATATAAGTTCATGTAGTTACCTTTTGTGGATTGAAGTCCTAGATGTTCTATGTTGATATGCAAAAAATCACTCTTTATATAACAAGTTAATAGGATATAATAAAGGGATTCATAGGTTCGATGAGTTTAATCACGATGTTGACTGTATTACTTTAATAAAATCTAGTACGAGTAAATAGTGGATTAAATGCTTTTTTTCCTATTTCAACTACAATGTTTGGTGCATCAAATTGCCACAGATATGTACAATTCTTGACCCAAAAGTAAACAAATATTTGCCGAGCGCAATTAAGTTGAAGACATGTAAGTGAGTCAAAAACGTCTTCTGTGAGTCAAAAGAAAGAAATTAATTGATTGAAATTCGATAATTCATAAAATAGTTATACTTGAAAAAAATACGATAAATAAATGAAATGAAAATTTATAGTATAATACAGATATGCATACCACGCTATGACGGCATGGTGACTCGTCGCCGCAGCTTAGGACAGAGCATATGTATAATTTTAAATAACGAAAAAAAATTATGTTATGTTTTTTTTTTAAATTGTTCCTGCGATGCCTTATATAACCTAGTATACGGGGAGAAGATTGTTTATTCGTTTTTTAGCAGCTGATGATTATTACGTCGTATTATAAACGTGGCATATTAGAATCGAATATTATTGGCTGATACACGAAATGTAATCTTAAAGCGTAATATTGTACGTATGACATATTAAAATTGAATATTATATTTATAATATAATCAGCTGAGAACATCGTCGTTTTTGAATAAAATATGGGCGGTTTATTTGAATTTATGTTGGCCCTTTTTATTTGATTATTGTAAATTGTGTTCAATTTTATCATATCTGTTATATTTATTTTATTTATACCAAAATATTATTATATTACAATTTTCTAAGTATTACATTATATAAAATGATTTTTTATATTTTGCAAAAATACAGGTAATTACATTATATATTTAAACAATGTCATTATATATTAGTATTCAATTCCAATGTTATAGGTATAAAATATTCATATTCCCCTAAGTTTTTAAATTGTTAATAAATGCATCAACATTGAGATAGATGAACAATGTTTATTGGGTAGTTAAACAATAATATAATATTCATCCTATTCTGTATTCTGTGATTACTGGAAATTTAACATTATAGATGTGTGCCGCTGGTGATGTCCTTGTTCAGGTGTCCTCTCTTCATTATTTATACTCTACGAGTATACCTAATAACGACGAGCCAGATGACATCAATTACTCTCCCCACTTGTTATGCATACATATGTTACACGTCTATGTAATATACAACACGGCGTGCTGTATCGACCGCAACATACGAAATATTACACTGCGCCACGGGCTACGTGGCTGGTCACTAATCTGACACAATTTATTTTAAATTATTCATACGCATCAGTTGTCAATTATAAAATTACACGATTTACAAGCTCCTTAAATTACCAGCTGTAAGCATGATGTTTTCGATATCCTTGCTTCCGGTGTTTTTTATTTAAATTAACCGCACTTTTAGTTAATGCTTCCAGTGTTCTCGTTTTTAAAGCTATTTAAATTTCCCGCTGAAAGTGTCCAAAACAAAATAAATTGCCCAATACAATCGGATAGCGCTTTCGTTGTACTTTACAATTCGATGCCGGAGACGGACAATGCATATCAAGATCTTCTTAGTTGGTTTAGTGGCTTGTTCCTAAAAAAGCAGTGGGGTATATATTTAAATAATAATACATCAATACTCGAATTTTATGACCTTTTCAAAGATATTTCGACGTCGCAAACGCTGGATTCATGTTCTCCCCCATCGTTAACCCCCAGAAAGAATTGTTTTCACATTTTTTTCTTACCGAAAGAGTAAGAGTCGGTATTTGATCAAACCTATGACAAGATTGCCGACCGTGTTATCTATCGCACTTGAAGGCCAAAGTTTCGTAGGGTTAGTCAAAACGCTGAGATTGATCGTTAGGTAATTATAATAGTTGTATAGTCCCATTAATATAGTCTGGATATCAATTCCCTGTAGACTCCCGGTTACCGCTTTCTTTTATTTTATTTACATTATTTTCCGACGTTTTTTCATGTTTATCACTATTATTTGTAATTAATGAAAATAACTCATTTTTTGAATGTTTTTATATTTTGTTTTCTATCTTACCGAATTTAAAAATAACAAGTGTGTATCCAATATATACAGCATTTGGACGACATCATAATACATTTTCTTATCATTATCAGTTTTATTATTTACTATAATTTTATTGCGTTCATTTTTAATATATATTTTAACAAATACCTATCTATTATTTATAGATATAAATATAAATAGTACTCAATTTCTACCATGTTTTTTTTGGATATTTGTAGATTTAAATATGAAAACCCGAGAATGGTAGGTTTGACCGCCTGATTCACACAAAAGATGCCTATATTACAGTGAATTTTAATATTTCATAATATTTTTTTCAAATCACCGGACTTCCGTAATAATTTCAATAATATTAATTAAATGGATACATTCGGGTGAACTTGTATCATAGTAACGATGTTATATCGGACTGTCAAACGTTCCCACCTGACCAAAACGGATAAAACAAAACCTAAAAACAATAAGGACACCGATTTCAGAACTGCAGAATAGTTACCTTCTATATTTTATTATACTTATAACCTATACTAGATACAATAGTATGTGTAAATCAAATCGTTAAAATTTTGTGGTATTTTCAAAATTTAAATTTATTACATATTGATGTGTAGTTATGATGTTGTGTAAAACCCGTTATAATTAAAAACCGAGCAATGCACATAATAATAAGTTCTATCAATTTTTGAATTTGATACGGAACAACACCTTTATGGTGTCGGGCAGTGTTGTAGAAGAATTAACTTTTGGTAATCTGTTATCACGGTTGTTTATTTCTATGGAAAGGTAATATGTATATACAATAATTAGGACAACGGGACCAATCTTGAGCAGTGTGACTTAAATAAGCTACGTGAGCCGAGTCAATTTATCCGAAGTGTTTGGCGAGAAATATAAATAAACAAAAATAATGGGGGTAGCGAGTTCCTGTTGCTGACGGTCCGCTGAAATCAGTGGCGTGTCGGCTAGATTGAACCCGAGATGATGAGACTTAAATAAGCGGTATTTTGAATTTGGTGATAGCCCTATGGAGAACTTTTTTACTGTAGATGCATAGGTATACTAACACAACATACGGCTTTTCATAGTACGCTGAGAGATTCTGCAGCCAAAGCGTTCATCTTCAGTCCTGGTACCACAGGCAGGCAGTACCGTAGATCACGGTCATAGCATTATCGTAGTATATTCGTTGCGAATATCGCTGTAGTAAGAAAAATCTCGTTGGCTATCTCATTTGCTATCTGGGAGTCGAACCGGGAACCTCGTGTGTTGAAACACACGTTTTAACCACTCGACCACAGTTAATCTCTCCCCCTCAAAGGCTTAGCATGATCAAAAATATTTTTATTTGTTTGGTGGGGGGAGTTTTAATGATTTTTTCCTTTTTTTTTTTTGTTCATATTATTACTTTTTTTGATTGAATTTTAACGTATGAACAGGGTATGACCCAACCATATTACTCAACTCCCAGGGGAGGTCTGTTATATTCCTGGTAGGAACTTACTTTTTGGGGACTAAACTGATTGGCTTTTATAAAACTGTAACAAATAGTCTTATAAAAAACGTTGTCGTTAACAATTATTTATTTTAATCTATTAACAAATCTAATATTTTAAATTTTGTGATGACATTTTAAAGATTATCTTCACCCATCTATTTTAGACCTATTGGCACTATTTTTTACACTGAAATGTAAAATATTATTAAATTTTGGGAAAATTATAAACCTATAAACTTGAAATTTTCACCAAAAACGTATGTACTTACATTATGAAGGCGAAATTTTTTTCAAAATTTTAACTCATTCACTAATATCAATTTTCAATTTTGAGACATTTAATTCATAATAGGTATAACTTTTCTACTGGACAGAAAAATTAGATTTTTGAATTTTTTTTTTATGTATGTATTTTCTGATCAAAAAAAAATAATGATGAAGTCTGAATTTGGCAGTAATAAAATATTATTTAGTTAAATAAATAGTATTTGAATGAATAAAATAAATAAATATTACTATTTAAGTGAGATGTGACATTTTCCCGATATTTTCTTGGCTGTTTAAAATGAATATAAATGATGATATTTTCTAATTATATCTTTAAATATAACAGGTTATAAAACTTTACGTAAATGGTGTTTCAAATTTTAAAAATTATACTTACAATAAAAATTCAAAACCTTAAAAATTTAAAGCAAAACCCAACAACTCGCCACAAAAAAAAAAATTAAATCATTGAACGTTTAATTTACACAAGATTTATAAATTTATATTTATTTTGTTCAAAATTACAGTTTAAATCAATAACAATGAAATAAATTAAATTAATTAAATAAAAATTAATTTATGAAAAATTTAAAATTCATGAACATTTATACTTAAAAATGCATATACCATGTATTATGAGATATCAAATATGCTTTTGTTAAAAATGCACAACTATATATTTGTAACATATTTATGAGTTATAAGTGAAGTTCCTACATATTTAAAATAAATGTTGTTTTAGTATTGGACAGAAATATTATTGATCTATCACATTAAGACAAAAATAAGCTTAAGGCAATATTTAGTAAATTGTGTAGAAAAACAATAATACATAGATACAATTTCCGGTTGGATTTCATTATATTGTGTAATACTAAAAAAACACTATAATATACTTCATTCCTTCACTCAATGACATTTTCGACGTTGATTATCGTGGGTCGCTCGTTGACAAGATCTCGAGAGAAATTCGGCTACCATCAATAAATTACGAAAATATTATATTCCTGAAGGTGTCAAGGTCCGACCGTTAATACCACAAATACATTTTATGCATAATTAAATCCAAAAATAAGATCAATCGTTTGTATTTAAATACATTTTACTAAATTTTATTTGAAACTCCGGTTATCGTATGATATGTATATCATGTATACTAAAATAATATCAGGTATATGATCATGTTGAGGTAGTAAGGAAATACAAGTGTCGATGATGTCCTTGATTTTATTATTTTATTTTAAATTTATAATATTTCCATAGCTTATGTAAAAATCATATTATAGCTAAGTTCTTTAATCAATTTTTATTTCTCATCTGATTGGAGGTCTGAGATGCGATGATGGTATAAGCAAATTATATTGTATAAGTATTGAAATACTATTCAATATATAGGTATGGATTTTAGTTAATTTTTTAATAGTAAATAAATAACTAAACTTTAAAATTTAAGTTGGTAAAATTCCATTAAAATAGGTTGTTATTCTTTAGGTTTAAGTTATATATTTTATATAACAAGATTAATTAGAATAATAAACCAAAACTAAATGTTTCATGCTCAAAAAAAATAAAATGATTATGATGTAAACAGAATTAAATAAATGTAATAATTATATAACGATGTATAAATTCTAAAGCAATACTATCTATAACAAATGTAATCTATTTCAATCATATGGCGTATAAATTATTATATTTATGTAGACATTTCAATTATATATGTAATACTTTTTTAGTATAATAAAATTAGTAATTTTATTATTGATATTATAACACCAGTGCAATAAGTTAGGTACTAGTTTATATTATGAAACTTCATTCGGGATGAATCATACGGTCACTATATTTTATATTGATTGCTTATTACCTGAGTAATAAGCTTTATATGCATCATTTGCATCCTTCTATAAATTCTAGTGCCATAAATATTTATAATTTAATTATATTTTTATATTATCTCTTATATTTAAATATAATTTCTCTCTTTATTTCTATGTATGTTAACAAATTTGTGTTATAGTTATAATTAATTTGTAACTTACCTAACTTATAAAAATAAATTATGATTTGATAATATTTTGATGTATTGTTAAAATCAATTTTATTTATTTTTAGAACTACATTATAATAATTAATTTTAAATTAAAAATAAATATACTCGTATTTATTTAATATGCAAAATCATAAACGTTATAATCTAATATATAATGATCTTCCTCTTCTCTTTCTCCTTTTTATTCTCTTTACCTTCTCCTCCTCCTCATTCTCATTCTCCTAGATTATTTTAGGTTAGGTTATTATTAGGTATAATTAGGTCAAGAATTTTCGAGATTACAAAAAAATCAGGAATCACAAAATTAATTACTTGACGTAAATTATTGGAAGGCTGTTGTGTCATCTGAATAACTTTGAATATATGAGCGTGTCCATAGTTCACGAAATTACTTCTATAAATATCAAACAATACTAGCACAAACATCTTCATAATGTAGCTGGATAGTATCTTAAGTTCACGAGAAGTATTTATTTCAGAAATATAGAGTCTGAAGACTCTATTTGCACATATCAACCATCTAGAATAATTGAGAGGACTTGGATCTTTCCTAGTGGGGTCAGGAGTAAGCTCTCTTGCCTTAACATTTCTGTAAACATCAAGTATGTATTGCTGGTCCATTTTCAAATTTGTTGTTATTACATTGATATCATCACAATTAATTGTTTAAAAATTAGCAACTAGGAGATTTTCACAGTGAGCCAACTACTTGCCAATTTTCCCGGTAAAACATGAAGGTTCTGCGGTTACACTTTCTAAATTTTAAAACAAATGTCTTTACGGAAGTTTGATAAAATGCAGTAAGCATATAAACCATTGCATATAAACTTTGTAAATATCAAGAAATGCTCTTAGCTATTCATCTTCCAGTTCCACTTTTCAGCGTCAAATGCTCCATATACTATCCACCAGAGTTTTGAACTAAACTGATATGTTCTTCTTTTTTCAATCTTCCATATATTTTGTTTCCATTTTTATCTTGATAAAATGTGTTGTCTTTTCGTTCATCAAAATACACTGCCAATTTATAAAGAATCGAGAAAGTGTTTTGATAAAATATTTGTTCTAATTAGTATTTTGAATTCTTAGATCTATCAAATTAGTGTTTTTAAGTGTGAAGTAAAACTACACATTTTCAATGAAAATATTTATGAACTTCTTTAATTTTTAATATAATATTATACCTATAAAAATTTGCTTTATTTTCATTAATAAAGTTGTCTTTCAAAAATCAATGATTTATGTTAATTTCCAAATTGAAAATAATAATAATAAACTGATGTATCAACTTCTTTTATCTGTATCTTCTATCTAGATTTCTTTTATTCGATTATTTTACAACGATATACGTACCTTTTTCACTCGCTATGAACAGTATTATGTTAAAAATAAAAACCAATATTCCATAGCCTGGAACTGATAATGAGCCGAGTACTGAACCACAAATCGAATGTAATGTGAACTGTTTGTGCATTTTAAATGATACTACTCTAAGTAAAAAAAATAATAATAAAAACATATTCAGGGCTGAAAATATTCACAAAAATAAATATAATTTTATGGGACTTTGTTCCCAAGCACAAATATCACACATCATACATTTACGAGTATCATAATAATATACTCAATATTGTATTGTAAAATTAGATTGTTGCATAAATTAAACATGTTGGTATATTAATTATCAATTTTTGATTACCTATATACGTTTTGATACCAAAGCCAAACAACGTTAATTCAATAGTTCGATATAATAACATTTACACTCAAATACAGGTGTACGTGACACTGCGGGGTTAAATGGTCTAGACATCGCGTAACAAAATAATGTGGTTATATTTGAATAAAAATTAAGTTCATGCATATTTTATCGGAAACCACACATGAATGTGTGTGCAGAGTTTTTATTTGGTATTATATTTTTTGGAATATGTTTACAAGAAAACCACTAAATATTGAATTTTTTTTACATTTTTTTAGCACATTTAAATATTTTAAATATTAAAATGTGCTTTTTAGTATGTTCCTAACTATATATGTACCTATATAAGTATATAGGTATTTTATGCAAAAATGGTAAATATTATTTATTAAATATTTAATAAATAAATGCTTTAATGAAAAAAATCTATCCAAAAATAGACTATACAATTAACATATGACAAAAGTTCATTTTGGAGACGCTCTAGTATTAATTTATATTTTTCCAGATACGGATGCCAAACTATTCCACCGTATTAATATTAAAGCAAAATACAAGGTGTGAAGGCAGCTAGCAGAAGAAATAGTTTTGGTATTACATTTTATGAAATAAAATACTTCAAGGGCTTTACTAAAACTAGTGTAGATGTGTTAGTCGAAATTAAGGGAATGAGTGAAATAGATTCCGAGATATTCCGAGATTCCGAGGCGGTCGTTCGAAGAAGTAAAATATCGTTTAAGAAGTAATCATAATGAAGTAGAAAATGACTCCCGGTAAAAACATGACGTTACATTTATTGACGTTAAGAGCTAATCCAAGGCGCTTAACCCATTTACCAAAGATATTTATTTCAGGCTGAAGGACTAGACAATCATCTGGCGAAGCAACTATCGTGAAGATTTTTATGTCGTCGGCGAATAAAATAATTTTCGTCTTCGTTAACCACTTCCGAATTAAGTTAATATAAATCTTATAATATTCTCTAATATCTTATATATACCCAGTTTTTTACTCGTATATCCTATCTAATGGGAACTATAAGATAATTAACGTGACTTTAAATGTGAATTTTGGAGTTTTTGTTAAACTTGGAATTGAATCAATCATAGCCGAATTTAATATCATTTTTATCAGCATAATGAAATCATCTCAACAGTGTGTCTATCTATCAAGTTATAACAACTAATTTCTAACTGAAAACCAGTGATGTAGTGGAGAGTACACGTGGATAATGGTCGTGTACCCATTACAATTTTTTTATTATATGCATGTATTTAAAACAAATTTGTAAATCTGCCGGTACATGATCGTGTATCAACGGACTTGTATTAATCTATTACATTAAAAAAACAATATATATTTTACCGAATTAAGTTATTAAAATGTTTACAAAATAAAATTATCTTTTTTGAACAATCAAAATAAATTTTCCATTTGATTATTTAAACCAGCCCCGTTCCGGACATGTATGATTGGACCACTTGGAAATTTTCGAAAAATTTTAAAATATCTAATAAATAATAACCTCATTAAAGTACCTACCAACTATAAAACTATTTTTCTATCAAAAAAGCTCTTTACTCAAAAACTTCTGATTGACTACTTCTGTCAAAAAAAAATTAATTCAGCAATAAAAAAAAAAACATTTAAACGAGAATATTCTTGACTTTACCCAGAATACATAAATTGAAATTGATTATGCCAAAACATAACTTATATATTTATGCATAATTTAAATTGGATTTCTAATAGATTTATTTTAACAATTCTTGGGCAATCACAAAATTTCACATATGGTCTTATAATGTATTCTTATTTAGTATTGATCAAATCATAATTACGTTATAAACACCCTAAAAATACAGTGGATTGTTAATATTATATAAGTTTCAATTCTTAATTCAAATCTTCTGGGTAAATAAAACTTAATAATGTAAATCTCACACAACTTGATACTTTTTTCGTTATTAAATATCCCATTACACAAACTGGTAAAATAATAACACATACAAATACAAAAACCATAAACTAAGATTATTTTTGTACTTTCAGAAAATAAAATCATTTGAAATTATTTTTTTTATTATTATCAAAAATAATTTTATTTTTACTTATAACTAACACACGGTTTACTATTAATCATGATATGGTAATAAAAAGGTTTTAAAATATATCACACTTATAATAATAAAATATAATATAGTAATTTCTATATATTTATAACATTATATATAACTTTTAATCCCACTACTACGCTGGTACATGACATTGACAGTTTTTAGCTTGGAAAATTCTAAGGAAAGTTTATATAATAATTACTATTAATTGACAGTTTAATAAAATGTAACAAAAGTGTAATATGCTCTTTGACTGACCACGTATATAACCTTTTTCATGTCATATTTATAAAAGTCTAAAGTAATTTATCCGATATAGTTATGACGAAAAAAGAATCAACAGTAAAAGCCTAACAATCACCAAAAATTAAACATAAAACTATAATGCTCAAATTAAATTATTACTTAAAAAGAGCAACAATAAATGAAAACTTTTAATAATATTACTCATAAATATCAAAAAAAATTGTTTTTATAATTTAATGACATCATTAAAAAATATGTCAATGATATATATAGTTCCTAACCATGGCAACATTATTTTTTATTGAAAACAATAATTATAAATGTATAAACCTTTCTCGTTATAAATTATAGTTTTTCATTACGGTTAAGAAATTAATAATCCTCTGAAAAGAACCATATAAAATGCAACTTTTTTTTATTATAATTATAAATCTCTTTATCTAAAAACTCTTACTCAACTCTTACCCGAATAGTTGTTTAACAAAAAAATAAAATAAAATAAAATAAAAATAGTGTATTCTTTGATCTACTAAAAATTCAAAACACGAAAAAAAATGGAATATAGAAGAATTTATAGCTTCATAGTATACCTAGAATAATATTAACATTAACATTCAGAATAATCCATAGTAACATTAAATACCTACCTAATGTTTATTTATCCAAAAAATTACCAAAGTAATCTATTGGTCGGAACCATAAAGTTTTATCGGCAATTGTTTTACCAAATGAATGCTATTATATTTAGTACTAGTTATTTTTAATTTAATCTAAAGGCCCGGTTTCAGTTTTTGATTCGAGCATGTTTTTAAATATGATCTAAACTTTTACTTAGTTTTAATTTTAAGTATCAAGTTATAATATTAAACTATATTATTAAATAACAAAATATAAAGGCCCAGATTTCTTATGAAACTAAAACTTAGAGGTTTTTTTATAATTAAAATCTTAGTTTCGGGTACTTTCTTTTTTATGTAATAGCTTGTTCCAAAACCTATTTTCTTCCTATCCTTGCGCTAAAGTAACGCTAAAATAATTAAAAACGCAAAAAATTTTAATTGTCATAACTATAACTCGGATTTCTATGCATTTTTATATATTTGTAAACATGATGTAATACTTCTCAAGTTACAAATATATACATAATACAAAAATTACTTAATATAAAAATGCACACTATTCTTATTCTACTCACGTATATGATAAAATAGTGTATATTTATCGATATAAATTATTTCATATTTTCATTAAATTAAATTGAATTTTAATTATTATATAAATATATATATAATAAAAAAATAATAATGTTATAATCCTCTATAGTATCACAAGTTATAGAACGGTATCAAATTTATTATTTTTTTGGTGCAAAAGATACTAAACATTGTGCAAAGTATTCTTATTTTACAGTATTTAAAAAAAAATAATAATATTCATGGTATCTGAAATGGTTCTACTCCAACATCTATCTACGAACATTTTCTGTAAAATTTATCTAGCTTACTTTGGTGGTCAACATTGGTCGCCCAAACAACGTCATTCAAGTCAAAGAGATTTATACAAAAACACGTCCAACACATGAAAATCGATAATTCTGTCACTTCACCGTTCACCACCACTTAATTTACCGGTGGCAAAATTACAATATATATGTATATCTTCAGTAATCCTATAGGGATTGCATAATATTTCAATGGACACTGGGTAATCATATATTGGCTGTCCCTTCACGCCATTGTTTCTCGTACAATCCACAATGGAAAATGTTCACCATCCTTTTCAAAGTATGTTTTTCGTTCTATTATATTACGATTCACAATTTCGCCATACGGGACAATTGACAAAAAAATTATTAATAACTGCACTTTAATTATAGGAATTGTGTAAACAATGAATTTCTTTAAAAATAATTAAATTTTTGTTAAAAAAAAATAGACTTATAAAATGAGTTTTTTATTACTTGTATAATAAAATAATGGATTTGTATTTGAAAAGAACTTAATTATTAAGACATTTTGTACACTCCTGTTCTTTTGAAACATATACAATATACATACATAAAATGTTGTTGGATAAGAAGTATTTACATTTTATTTATTTTTTTTTTTTATTATTGAAAATATAGCAGACACATATAGCATTAAAATATAAACATACAAATATGTCATTTTTCAATTTTTTTTGTATCATTTTCGCATAAGATAACATATAAAATATTAACTACGAATACTGACTTCCTGTAAACAGAATAATATATTTCTAACTAAAAATATATCTATTATTTATGATATTGAAACCCAGTAAATTATTACATTAAATTTTGAATATATATTTTTGTAAAAAATTAATTATTTTTATTACTTTAATGTTTTAATAGTTCTTACGTTGTAGGATTGTGAAGAAGGTGAAGCAACTCGCATGTCCAAACGAAATATTATTATTATTTTTTTATTATATAAGCCAGAGCCCACGCGTTTAAGGGCAAGTGGACTGTATTTTCTCTGTATACCTACATAGGTAGGTATATTTCTCGGGGTATTCGGCGACTGACTGGCTATCTAGCGCAGTCGGCTACACTCGCACTACGACGTAACGTTATTTCTTATTGCACCCGACAATAATTAGGTATCAAATAAATTAATTATTAGTACCTATGTATAGTATCGAATACACGTAAAAATAAATTGACATACAAAATTATAATGTCTTATATTTGTTTATTGGTATACTAGGAAGAATATAATTATATTATATTTAACTCTAACCTTATTCTATTAATTTTATCATTAAATAATGATAGTAATATATACAATATACAATATAATATCTATGTCAATAAAATGAATTGTCTAAATAAATTAATACATTTTGTTACATTGTCCCTTGATTGTATGAAAATTACTTAATAAAATAATATCTTGTTAAATAGTTTATGAACATTGCTAATATATATTAAAAACATAAATAAATATATAAATTAAATGTTTAAAATAATATACAACTAGATAAGTACATAAAACTATATCAATATATTTTTTTAAAATGAATAAATTTTTATATATTCTCCCAAATATTGAGAAAAATTTTAATATTTCAATTTACCCAATTTTATGTAGATCAGGACTTCATTTAAATTTTAATAGATATGGACTTGATTAAACATTTATCAATGATTTATTGTAATTCATAACACGCACGCACATTTTTTATTAACGATTATCTCAGTTGGTATAACAAAATTCAATTATAAATGTAATAACAAATGTAATTTTGTAATAATTAATAACAAAAAAATATATTTAAATTTATAGTATCAATAGACTTTAGCCCAGTTTTGTAACATCCTATTTGTCCGATTATTATTTTTATATGAAATATTATTGTTATTATATTCATCGTATATAATTTTCCAATTAAGTGGTAAGTGTGTTTAAATGTGAAAGTTATTCAATAAATTATGATACTAATAAAGTAGATTACAGAATAAATGACATTGACATAAGTATAATAAGTATCACTTTATTGTATGTTGTTTATTCGTTGTTTTCTCAAAAAATTCGGCGATTAAATTACATCAAAATCACTGATTTCAGTTAGTTTCATTTATTTTTATTAAATTTATATTTGATTTCTTGACGTAGTTTCTACTTGTTTACTATATTTATATACAATAAACTACTAATGAATTATCTTCTTATATATATAATATATACTATATAGTTACATTAAATTTATTGCAACGCTGTTTGTTAATTATTCAATTATATATAGATATCATATATTATATATTATATATTACAGTATAAAATGATACAAAAAATTATCTTGTTTATCATTCCTATCATTTTGTATCAATTAACTTGCAGTAACTTAGGCTTTTTTAAATAATAATTTTAATTTTCAACTGACATTAATTCGAATCTAACTTTTTTTTTTATAAATTTCGTATACTACATTACTTATATATGTTCCTATTTTTATTATTCATTTTAGCAATAAATGTTTACAGTAATACAATTTTAATCCTTTAAACATAGTTAACCAAAACATAATACACATGTACATGATATAATATTTATATGACTATCGATTAGGTAAAATTCCAATCAGTTTTATTATTATTTACATCGATTTATCGAAAAAATTAAAAATCCATACTGGTCGTCATGTTCTACGTGTTAAGACTTAAGTTCTTCTGTTTTTGCTGTTCAAAATTTCAATACATATTTTTTTTTTAATGCTTTAATTTGCTTAAAAATTGATAATTCTGATTTAATTTTTACAGCATCCAGTATTCACACAAGCCGGTTGTTCAGTGGATACCGTGACACACTGATGTCAACATCCAGTCAATCGAGAATTTCCGTCCTCCGACTATTGGGTCCAACCACCCAGTCGGCAATCGCTGTAGGTATATTCTGGTTGATCGCCCTCGTCTTGAACTTTGTGATGTTCACCAGAGCCGGGCGAACATTGTTTAATTACAACGGTTCGGTCAGGTAAATAAAAAATGTTGAGTTTATTTTAAAGGCATAGACGAGCAAGGGATACTATGTCATGATTATAGAACTTTTTTGGATTGAATGTTTTTTTTGGATATTTTAGTGTAAACATATGTTAAATATAAATACTTACAAGGTGGCCATAGTTGTGGTCAGTAAGGGAGAATGTGTAAAAAGAGAGAAGAGTGCAATAGTTTAATAATGGTGGACGCGAGTGGTCCACTATTTGTTGTTTTATAATTTATTATACTTACCAATGAATGTTTAATCAAAATTCAATAATCATTTTTTCTTGAATTAATAATAAAAAATACTTAAGTTTGTTTTATTGTAATTACTATTAAGAAATGGAATATGGGTGATTCCGTTAATCTTTTGGTGAAGGACTATAGTAGCATTCTCAACATATCCACTAGTACCCATGTAAAAGTGTACGCGATAGATCGTGTGTAGTATATATTATCTGGTACGAACCGCGATCTTAAGTTCAATCTCAATAGTAGATACGGTAAAATTTTCGTTTGTAAAGTGAGTTTGCAACATTACAAGGTTGTGAAATAGTAGTGTTTTTGAAGTTCTGGGAAGCGAAATAGTAAGTAAGTTGAAACGTTATCGTTGTTCATTACTAGTATTTTTCTTATTGTTTACAAATACAAAGTGAGTCATGAGATATTGAACGAAATCGTTCAACTACCTGAATACAATGAATTATTTCAAATAATTAAGAAACTATGAGATAAAAGTGATTTTGTTGGAGAACAGTATTTGAAACGTTTAATAAATAAGTAAATGAAATCACATCAAAAGAATTAGTGAATACAACGCGAGTTATTCACTATTGTGTAATCCCGAATTTCAACAAGTCAATTTATGGGTTACAAGGATGAAGTTGATAATTGAATTATGCCAGTAGTTGCAATGAATAATTTGAATGCATGGTTATTCAATATATATTTGCAATTTATAAACGCAAATGGCTATGATGCCACGAAGATATTCGTGATATTCGTTTGTGAACTGCGTATGTCTGATAGATAAGTGAAGGGCTTTCCAACATATACAAATATGACCACGTGTAGGTGTACTTCCAGGATAAGACAAGACTCTGTTGAAGTCTACTTTTGTCTTTCAATGAAGTTAGGGATATTGTCATGCAAGGACTGTACTCCAAGGATTATTAAAATGTTTATGTTGAGAAAACAACATAAATATGATATTAAATTGCTTGGTAATTTACTATAATGGACTAAAATAAATACTTTACGTAGTGAGATGGTAAAGATGATTCGATCTAAGGATATAAAAGTAGGAAGTAAAACAAACCGGCAGGACCGTGATGTATAACGGTACGATAAACTTTAATAAAAAATTGGCATATACGGCAAAATTGCCCTATAGGTCTAAAGGTTAAACAAATTAGCATTAATGTTGTAGGACCTAAATAAATAAATATGTTAATGATACCATATAATGTCTAAAGACTTGAACCAATAGTGGTAAGGAGTTAGTTGGATCTTTCCAATGTAACTTACTACAAGACAAATGGCAAATTTATTGTTAAGAGATCAATGTGGAAACTCTCCCTATAACTAACAAATCATTGGAAAATAATATTGAAGAAAATATGCAGGTGGCATTAGTGGACAGTAAAGAGTTATCACCATTGGTTCTAAAATAATTAAAATACATAAACAGATGATTACAGGTGAAGAACGATTTGATTTTATGAAATTATAAAATTAATATAGAGAAACAATTACGAAAAGCATGCATGAGCTCGGTTATACGATAAAAGCGTTAAATGCGTTAAATGCGATAAATGCGTTAAAAGCAAATAGTCCAGTTGTTAATACATTATTTGGGATTCAAAAATTTGGATTTAAATATTTTTTTCAAGCAGTTAACAAAAATCCATAAACTGGCCTTAAAAAATATTTGTTTTTTTCTGTAATTATCTATAAATTTACGTCATTTACTATTAGTAATATTTATTGAAGAATTAGTAAATAACTCATATTACAGTTATAATTGTGAATCATGATTTATTATACGTAACTATATATATATATATATATAATTATATGTATTATATATAATATTGTATATTATTATGTGTTTGGTATTACTTTAAAAATGTTTTACATAATTCAATTGAAAATTAGAAAATAAAGTAGGTAGTATAATTTGCTTAATATTTTTCATATCATCCTGATGGAATCACCAATATATTATATTTTATGTATTTTAGATATCAATATCGTTGAATGAAATAAATCGTAAAGCTAAAAAGTATTTGATATAAATACTTAAATATTATATTATGTTCTTTATCAAAAATTAGATTAGTATGTTGCTTACAGAATGTTGATATTTTTTCGAATAAAAGTTTATAAAAAGAGGATTTAATTTTTGAAAATGTATTTTATTTAGCATACAAAGATGATTTTTTTTTTTTTTTTTTGGCTTATTCCTGGCCATTTAGACCCATCGCCGTTTCCACAATGCCCCGCCATGCCTCTCCATCCTGTCTTGTTTCTCCATCCCCGATTCCTAAGAGTTTCAGATCTTCTTTGACACGATCACTCCACCACTGTCTTGATCGTCTTATTGGTCTTTTCCGATCTGACTTCCACATTGTTACCTCGTTTACTACTCTACCCTTCGCTCTCCACACATGTCCTGCCCAGCTAAGTCTTCCTACTATATCGGTTTCATTTAACAGTTCTTTTAGTTCTGCTTTCGTTCTTCTTTCATATTCATTGTTTTCAGTATTCTTTTGAGGACTAAAGATTCTCCGTAATATTTTCCTCTCAAAAATCATTAGCTCCTTCTCGTCTACCTTTGTTGACGCCCATGCCCCACATGCATATAATACAATAGGTCTGACTAGGGTTCTGTATTGCCTAATTTTTGTTTTCCTTGAAAGTAATTTTGACTTGAACAGTGATACCATGGAGAAATAGCACTTATTCCCTGCTATTATCCTACGGTTTATTTCCTCATGGCTATTGGCACTTTCATTCACATCTACTCCAAGATATTTGAAATTAGAGACTTTTTCAAATGTCATATCTTCCACTGCCAGTGAATTTTAATGATGCTGTCTCCTTGATACAATCAAGTATTTAGTTTTATCCTAGTTGACGTTGAGCCCTATACTTTTTCCTTCCTCCATAAGTTTATTTGCAATGTTTCTTACCTGGTCTTCTGTTTCACCCATAATTATTAGATCGTCTGCATACGCTACTATCACCATGTTTTGTTCTTCAATTCTCAGACCTATGCTGTCTCTTTAAACTTTCTTTACTATTGACTATAAGACAGTGTTGAAAAGTATGGGTGACAATGCATCCCCTTGTCTTAAACCGGTTTGTACTGGGAATTCCTCTGACATTACCGAGTTGAATTTTATTTTACATTTGGATTTTTGAACGCATACCTTTACTAATCTCACAAGTTTTGTCGGTATACTGAGTTCAACCATCACTTGCCATAGACTAGGTACTTCTCATGATAGAGTCGTAGGCTTGCTTGAAGTCCACAAATAGTAAGTATATATCATGGTCAAATTCATGGCTTTTTTCCATAATTTGTTTGATTGTGTGTATTTGGTCTACTGTTGAAGGTGTAGTTGGTCTACTGGAATTGACTTTCCTTGTGTGAAACCCGCTTGGTAATCTCCTATTATCTCGTTAGCGTATGGTTTTATCCTATTCAGTATCATGTTTGATAGTACATTGTATAATGATGTATTGAGAAGTGAGATTCCCCTATAGTTCTGACAGTCCATAGCATCTCCTTTTTTTTGTATCGGACATAGTATTGATATATTCCATACTGATGGTATTGCCTTGTCTTTCCATATTTTTTCAATCAATTGTTTTATTTTTGTAAATATGGTTTTTTCTCCTTTTTTTAACAGATCTGCCACAATCCCATCTTCCCCTGGTGCTTTTCCATTCTTAAGCATATTTATCGCTAGTTCAAATTCCTCTCTTGTAGGGTTCTCTAGGTATTGTTCAACTGTAGTAAATTCTAGTAAACAATATAAATTATATAAACTGCTTCGATAATTATTAACAACTTGGCTGCTATGAGATACTTTTCGAAATCTCATGATACTTCTTTGTGATGAGTATTTTATACAATCTTGTCGGAACTGATATGGTATAAAATATTGTAATTTAATTTTGAAATATACACATATATTAGTAAGTAGGTTATAATAAATTAGTTTTTACCTATATGGTTTTGAATTTTTAGAAGACAAAATTTTGTAATGGATTTCATAGTACTACAGTACATTAAAATTTTCGTCAGTCTTCAAAATATTCATTTAACTTAGATCCTAAACAGGATATCATTAACGATTTGACGTCAATAAATATAACTAAAAATTAATGAACTAATAGCCATTCATATATTGGAAAAACAAATTAACTATTATAATCAAAATAAACTTTCTAATGCCAATTTATATTATTTACAAACCATATCTCAGTTATAAAAAGTATAATTGTTAAATAATAATATTATGATATTTACTATATATAGTCTATGTAAACCATAACAATATTAAAAAAATACATTTTCTAATTGCTAATCTTACAGCTATATAATGCACACACTAGATTATAATTACAACAGAAAATGTCTAATGAATGAAAATTCCAAGGATATCTCATTTATTTAAAAAAAATATCTAAAAAAATAGGATTTCATGTCCATTTTCTAAAAAATAAATTGTTATTGCCAAGTATTTAAGTGAACACGAAATGAAAAATATTTTATAGATCAGATAATACTACTACTGTTGAAAATTTAAATGTCTTATTTTATTTATACATTTAATTTAAAGAATGTTATAACTAAAAGATATATATATATAGATTATAAGTAAACCTAATTATATTTTTGTATTTTCAAGGCATTTAAATTTATTTTTGGATATATTGTTTTGGTTCTTTATAAAATTTGGTTCGAAATAAATTTCTTAAAAATAATGATGATTATTTGTTTATTTATTTATTTAAATAATAAATGCGAACCAGCTTTAAATAATTTATAAACAAAATTAACATAGTAATAATAATAATAATAGAAAAATAATGATAATAATAATAATAGACAATAATAAACCCAATTAGCTTGTACCATGCAGCGACAGAATGATTGATTTTTATCATAATAAGAACGAAACAGTAGGTTGTGGAATAGGACAGATTTACATGTGAAACAAGAAGGTAATTAAAATGGAATTTACAATAATTAAGTAGGAGAGTCTATTATGCCATTTAGTAAATTTAAAATAAAAGTTAAATTTGCTGCATATATAGGGTCAGCAAGAGAATCTAAGTGAAGATGTTATAAAACAGGAGAGTAAATATGAGCAAGGCAATCAATTTTGAGTATATAGCTAACAAACTTCAGGAATTTACATTGAACTCGTTCAAGCTGATAAAAAAACGTAGTTGTACTAGAGTTCCAGAGAACTGAGCCATATTCCAATATAAGCCTGATAAAAGCGCCGGATAATACCTTAAGAGGAGTGGACAATTTAAACTCACTTACTACATATACTACACGCTTAATAAAACCTAAAATCTTAAGCGCCTTGTAGCCAGCACTATCAATGTGCAGATAAGAACTGAGCGCAGGAGTAAGAATGAAACCTAAAACACGGATTGAATTAAAAAATGAAATATATTTATTATTAATAAAGTATGTAAATTCCAAAGGGTTCTTTATACGGATGAATGGCATTGAATGATATTTAAACATAAAACGACAGACTTAAAGTCTCAGCCCAAGTCATTTTTAAGAAGGTAATAGTAATTTATAGAATTAATTTGAAGAAATAATTGCATATCATCCGTGAATGCTAAAAGTTGTGAAAAACGTAAAACCCGGTTAGCACTGTTAATAAATAAAATGAAAAGCAGAGGGGATAAATTACCACCTTGTAGTATATCAAAAGACATATAAATATGACAAGAAACAACACCATGAATTTTTATCCACTGCTTTTTGTTTTTAATAAACGAACCAAGCCAAGACAAAACGGATTCATCTAGGCCTGATAGAACAAGTACACAACAGTAAAATATGGGAATTCACCCAATATAAAGTTTAGTAAGTTTAATAAGATATAAAATTAATTTCATAATTATAATACTAAGGTAACAATAATAATAAAATATTTTCACCAAAATATCGTAAAATATCTAATGATGTATTGGATTAAAAATATTTAACAAATTAGTACATATCCAATGTAATTTTCAAATTCTGATTACTAAATTCCGGTATTTTATGTTGAAAAAATATACTCGTGAAAAATCAAACTAAAATATAATATAAAAAAAAGTATTAAACTCAAACTAAAAAATTTTAAGTATTTATCAGGTAATTATTATATTATAATATATAATATAATAATATTATATATTATATAATAGTTCAAAAGACTGAATAAGATATAATGAAATTAGACGTCCGAAAAGCGTGACAATTATAAAAATTTCATTATGACTGATGACATCGAGATCAAACCGTAGTTTTTCACATTAAAAATGGAAAACTAGGTATGTAAAAATTATTTTACGAGTTATCGACCCATTTTTTTTCGCACAAAAGTAATAAACTTACAAAAAATAAATACCTACGTCAAATAATTGTGTGATTTATGTAAAACGAGCATTGAATAATATATTAATTTTCCAAATCCGTGTTAAGTATAACATAAACGTAAATAAAATTTATTCTAAAACCCTTTTCATGAATATTATAATAAGACAAAACTACCTACCAGATGATAAAATTAATTCTGTTAAACAGCAAATTTCGGAGCAGATTAATATAGAAACAAAACCCAAATTATCGAAAGGTTCACCGGACACCTTATGCAATATGAAATATGGATTATACAAATTTAAAAACTATTTATTTATGTATATAATATAATATCAATGTATTGATATTGGATATTATGTAAAACGTTCTTGGATATTTTTAATACAATTTTGAGTAACATATATAATACTTAATTATACATTATGTTATATAAGTATATACACTTATAGTATTATACACAAGTATATACTAGTACTAGATACTTAATATATTTCTGTTTAACCTTATATTCATTATTATTAATAAGAAATTTAAATCAGAGATAGAAACCTACTGTTATATAATGTATTTCCTGTTCTGAATTCATAAAAATAATATTTAAAAATTGCATACAATATTATAAAATAATAAATAAAAATGATTTTTCTGATTTTGGTTTCGGTAAAAACAATTTTATTAACAGGAGTTAATCTTCTACTTTATAATATATGTAATAAAGTATTAAATTATAAAGGAACATTAATTGTTCAGGTTCTATCAGAGGTTACTCAACTAATTAAAATGCCACTTTCCAATTTCTATAATTCAATTATAGTGTGATAACTGGTTCTAAAACTAATTCTATTTAAATCAATTTTACCCTCTGATTTTAATATAGCATTCAAAGTTTTCACGTAAACAATCTATATAACGATATAAAAATAAGGTTAATTTAAAGATATCATAATTGACAAAACCACTAAAACACTGAATTAAGTTGAAATTTAAATGTTTTGATTCACTTTCATTTAATGTAGTTAAATAAGAAAATTGTATTGATATATAGTTAGTAAGTTAGTAATTGATAAGTTTACTTTAGGTAAATTATATACAAGAAATGCATAATATTTTATTTATTTTAAAAATGAATTCAATTTTATAATATCAAAATGTAATTTGAAAAAAATACTCAGTTGCATCATATGTCAGGTATTTAATTTCTCGTTTTAATATTTATTATTAATTGATAAACAATTGGTTGGTTTAACCTGCTTTAATAATTGTTCACTAAATAGAATGCAAATGTGCTTTTTTATAAAATATATTACGAATAGAATAAAAGATTCATAACTAATTGATATAGTAAATATTTCGCTGGCCATCTTAACAAACAAAAACTACTTCACAACCAAAAATGAATACTCTCTCTCAACTTAAGATATATTTAATATTTATAATGTATCTATGTATATTATTTATTATATGTATAATATAATATATACATTTTAAATCCAAAATAATGATAATAGTCAACAGTACTCAAAATATATAAAGAACATGAACGTTTTACTTTATTTTAAATAATGGTTAAAAAAAAGGGGCTATAAAAAAGTATTTTAAATTAATTATCATGAAGGTTTAAAGTAAAGATTGAAATATCTGGAAACTAAATTAAATGTGTAACATAAAATAATAATGATAATGAAAACAAATACATTTTTTTTTATTCTTAAGTTCTACAAAACCGTGTTTATTTTATTGTACTCTATATTTTTGAAGTAAAAATAACATTGATAACCTAAAATATATCTAATACCAAATTTTAATTTTCCGATACCTTTAGTATATATAATAATATTTTAAATTATTCTAGCAACTAGAAAATATAATTTTTGGTGTAATTATTATAGTTTCATATTATTCACAATATTATTATTTATAGTCTTGTCATAAAATGGATATAATCGCCTCATATAATCTTCTAGGGGTTGGTGTAAATATAGCGTTCTGTCGAAATGTTTAAATTTTAAATATTTTACACCAGTATTAAGCTGGAAATAACTCGAAAGACTGATTTTGTATAAAGTCAAATTTGTAATTTCATTTATTTCCAATTCTTTCATAAATCTTTGGGGTTAAGACGCAATTTATACATACTAAAATAATATCTAGTCCAAAATTTACATAGTATTTTTGTAAAACATTTTTGGACACAATTTACATACTCTAGTTTTTGACACAGTCAATATCAAAGACTTATAAATATGACTTTCAAATTCATGATACAATTTTCCTAAATAATATATTACCACTCGCATATTTACCTATGTATACGGGGAGTCACGCAAGTGGGAGATCGTTTGATTAAAATGTAAATTTAGCGATTGAAATCTTAAAACCAATATACCTCATTAAATGTATTTGAATGAAATAGGACAATAAAATAGAATTAGTAGATATTAACGTACAGAATGTTTTAAAAGATTATTTTCAATCATGTTTTTTAAAAATATTTTTATTTTATACAAATCTTTTCAATGACGGGCCAGTAAAATAAAGACCATTGTAAAAAATTTAAAAAAACTATAAGTCTTGTATTTTATAATTTGTTTTAACACAAAGGAATATTTAACATGAATCCTATAATTTTAAATAATTGAACTAGAATAGCAAAATAATTTAGTTAAAATCAATATATATTTTTTACTATATACTCGTATGTATGTGTTATTGTGTAATATTATAAAAAAATTAAATAAAAATTATTTTACTTGAACGAACTCAAATATTTTTATCATGTGAAATATAGTTTAAATTTTTTTTCTACTTTATGATATTTAAATATTTTTAATTTTTTAATTTTCATTTTAAAGTGATAATTTTCATAATATTTATAAGTAATGTCTAATGAAAAAATCATTACAAGATAAATTCATGCATTTTTTTAGATTATTCACATTGCTGGTAACGACGGTAACATATCTATTATACATCTATATTATATTTTTTTTTTCACAGAAATGGCTTTAAAAATTTCGATAAAATGTGCTGTAATTTGGTATAGAAATGTTGGTAAGAAAAAATCTTCAACAGAAAACAGTACCATCATATTTACTAACTACTAAAATCATACAAATATAGCCTGTCATCGGTTGATAAATACAATTATGCTATCAAATTACTAGGTCAGTAACTTCATAATAATTAGGAAAAACAAATAACATATTTATGTTTGTATTATATGTAATGTAATGTAATGTAATGCAATGTAATGTAGTATTGGTTAAAGGCTCAATTAAAATATAAAATTATTTGTTTTTGTTAACATTTATAAATAAATATGTATAAATATAAATAAACTAGTATAAAATATATATTATATAAAATGAATAGGGTGAATTTACATTTATAAAACAATATCTAAACGATAAATACTTTACAATTATAGTACATAGGACAGTAAATATAAAGTTAAATTATTAATTATTATGTAAAATAATATTTAAATGTTATTTAAAAGATTACGAGTAATTAAAAGTTGAAAAATGAACATCATATTTATTAGAAAGGTACATAATACGGTACTTATACTAGATGGTTCATTATGTATTTGGTGCGTTGAGTGGGAACATAGAAAGAGGCGCGTGATCTCGTTGATCGTTGGGGAACTAAAAAAGACAAGTGATTAAGAAACTCAATATAATCAATATTGTTACAGTAGATATTGTATAAAAAGTAAAGATCAAGTTGGATTCTACACAACACAGAGAAATTAAGAAAAAGAAAAATTTTAATTGGACCGTAATTTACATAAGGGATACGAAGAATATAAAAAGGATAACAAAAAAATCCTATTAATATATTTTGAATGGATTTCAATGTTAAATTGTGCTTTTGCAGAAAAGTAGACCAATTGATTGAACAATATTCAAGATTATAACTAATATAGGATCAATAATTTAGACCCAATGCACTTAAATTATTAAAACTACCGCAAGTCAAATTTATTAGACCAAATGGTTTTAAAGAATTCTTTTTGATATAATTAATTTGAGAACTATAAATAAGTTACTATCAAAAAATACCTCAAGATTTTCATAATTGAAAACTTGTTCCAAAAAAGAATGTTTTATTTTGTAGATAAAAGAAATATTATGAATGCGAATGAAAATATAAATTGTATAAAAATTATAAAAAATGTATTTTGTATGTTCGAAGAAAAAGAATTTCGTTCACAACATTTTATGAAAGCATTTAAATCATATTTAAGAAGAGCAGCATCATGTAAAGATTTTACTATATAAAAATTTTTTAATCATCAGCATATAGTAGGATTTTTGAATAGGCTGAATATGATAAATAATAATAATTCATAAATATAAATAAGAAAAAGTATAGCTACCAAATAGGAAATTTGAGATACATTACTAGTTTGAGGAAATGAAGATGAATTGTAATATTTGACAATTAATAAAAGATTAAAGAAATAATATATAATTATAAATTAATACTAATTATTCTAAAACAGTAACTACATTACCAGCGTCAAAAATCGATACATAAATAGATGACACGTTAGTCAATAAAAAAAAATTCTACTTTGAAATTTTTTTATTAACGTTATTATGCATATATAAAACAAATTTTATAATAATTTTATGTAATTGGGTCACTTTTACGTTTCTATACATAAGTGGCGTCCGTCTTCCCTTATATTTTAGTCATAGTTACTATGGAGATAGTTTATTTGATAATCGACCTTCCTTATATGTTTTAATAGTTATTAGAGACATAGAAAAAGAGAAAATTAAAACTCATGAAGGCTGTGTTTTCTTTATATCCATCTGAAATCCCTTACAATTCGTTGCCGTGGTAAACAATATGAATATTTAAAATATTTTTAGTTGTATTACATTTTTATGTAAAAGTACGATTCTCATATTCATTTAAGTCTCATGGTCGTTAGTGCATTTTATTATATGGCTTCCATGTGAAAATAATGATTCTTAAAACAACAAATATTTTTAAACATGATAATGTAATAAATTTATTATATTTATTTAAAAAATCAGCAAAAAGTTAGCTCTGCTAACTAATATTTTTATAACAATTATTTTGTATCCGACAGTTAATTATAAAAAATTTTCCATAAAATCTATATAATTATAAATTAGAAAACTAAACATGTGAAATTGTATATAAATGAACTCATATTTTACTTGAAATGCATGCGTCATAAAAATGCTAATAATATTAGGTATATAAATAAGTCGATTTTGAAGAAAACTAAACTTAAAATGTTCTTTATATTCTAAGCCAACATATATTGCCATAAATATATTAACATAGTTTAATACCCGTACTATGTAGTATGTACCATATAAATATTTATGTTATGAAAATGAAAAAAATTATCTTATAATGTCCTAAGGAAATTTGTGGTCCGGAAAATTAACACGAACCAATGTAATAACTATTCAATATAATGTTGTTCAAACTTTTTTAAGAAACGTCACTTAGTGTGGTATAATATGTCATCTTGTATTTTGGAAATGTTTAGGAGAGCATTCATTTTAATATTTTATTGTTAAAATTACTTTTTTCATTTATCCAATTGAAACGAAATGCATACCAAATTGTATACAAAGTTCCACAAGTTAATATTTTTGATTAATAATTATTTATATTCACTAATATGTGTTTTTTGAAAAAAAAAATATATATAGGTATAGACTATTACGAAATAATAATAACATCTTATATTAACAAAATTGTTGGCTTTTAACTATATGGTTTAATCGAATTCAAATAATATTAAAAAGTGGATGCATTTTCATTTGATAGGACCTTTTTTTTATAATTAAAATTGTGTAGTGACGTAATGGAAAAATTACTATAGCAAAATGACTATTTAGAGTAAATCAGTAGTAATACTTAGATAATTATTATATAAATTAACGCAAGTGTAAAAAATGTAATATTTTAACGTAATAATATTATCATTATTTTTCATGTTACCAATTAAAATATTTTTAATAAATAATAAATGATAAAAAAATAGTATGTATAATCAAATAATTAAAATGTGTGATTATTTTTAGATTATCTAGATACCCTAGATATCCTGCTTAATAATATTTCTTATTATTATATCCCTTCGTAAAAAGGTTATGTTGTCATTTTATTTTAAACATTAAATTTTATACGCTTCATACTCGTATTTATATTGAAACATGCAGATATGAAAATAAATAACAAAATGGTCAGTAATAAGATTTGTTTATTGCTACCTACTACAAAACAACTAATATCTAGCAGGTGAATTTTATGCAAGGAGTTATGTTGCCAAGTCAGAATATTTTCATGTCTGTGGAATGTGACTTTAATTAATGACTGTCGATGATTTTATTAGTTTTTTATTCTAATTTTAATATAACAAACGTCAAACGTATTTGACAGTGATACTTTGTGTTTTAAACATTATAATATAATATAGTGTATATATTTATATATATATATATATATATATATATAGACGTGCGGTTACTTGACAAAGTGACAAAGTCCAAAACCGCTTTCTCGGCTTTACTGAATATACCTACTAAATATTTCCCATCCTACACAAAATTACAGTCCTCTAAAATATTCGGGTTCGAATTATTATCAAAATACAATAGATTTTATTGTAGTTTTACTTGGATATAGATTGAAGGATACATTGATGCACCCCATTTGGTAGAGTCAGACTATTCATTGGGGTTCTGGGTAAAACCAGACTATATAGTAGTATTTTTATTTACCTATGAGTCGGACCAATTTCGAAAATAATATCCCCATATAAGAATGCTATATATTGCCAATAACAACTAATCATTTCTACCAAAGTCATACAATTAATTATACATTATAATTAATGCTCTCATACTATTTGTAATATTGTTTACATATTTATGAATTATGTTATATTTCTTATGCAATACTGTTTTCAAAAACCGATTGGCGTCATTCATATAAAAAAATATAGTATATAAATAATATTTAAATATTAAATCCTCGTATTATTATTTAACAATTATATCAACGAATACTCGGATATTTTGATAAGGTATGTAAAGTTAATACCTACCCATATACCTATTATTAAAGTCAATATTTTATGAAAAATTTGTATAATTTGTAACGGTAACTCTTCTGAAATAAATTAGTAATATAACCTGATAAAACTAATTTTAGATATCGTAAAAGCATTATGAATATTTTTATTTAATATAACTATAATTTTAACATTATTTATGTAAATACCTTTTTTAATTAAATTACTAAGGAATACATGTAACTCTTTTAAAATTAGACTTAAGGACTCCATTTTTCGAATATAATAATACTCCATTTTATTTTTAGTAAAACATATTATATTATGTAAACATTTTTGATTTTCTTCCTTTAAGGTTTCGTGCCGTAAAAGTGACTAAAAATACATCATAGTATATTATATTATTAGCTTATATATATTCCGATATCTAAAACATTTTACACAAACATTTGCGCACATATTCCAAGTAAATATATAATGTAATATACATACAGACTACCATGGTCCGAGCCTTAGCATGCATTTCCTGTACGAAAACTACCTAAAATAATGTTCCCGTGGTGGAAAGTCGTTCGCCAGTAAGTTTTCGCCCATAAAAGTTGTTAAACGAACCGCACGTCCGCAAACATTACTGGTGGTTAGGTTTTCGACCGATTTCCTCGCAAAAACGAATTCATTTCGAATACTTTTCTCCTTCGTATACTATATTATAAAATATCGATATTAATAACTCCCGGAAACTTTGCCGGTTGATCTTGTGGAAATTATAATTTTATTGGTATTTTATGCTTATATCTTTTCCGGTATACTTCTAGTTGTCTCAGAACGAATGCGTTGTAAATACCACTTTTTTGTATTCGAAATCAAATTTTTATTGATATTTATTTAGTATTTTTACCCCGAGATGCATATTTCAATCACATTTAAAAACCAGATTTACAAATGGTGTCCATAAATTATGGAAATATACACATAAAATAAAAATGTTCTTTTCGGCATGGAAAAATTCCCGATTGAATAATCTAATTGAATAAAAAAAACGCTCCACTGAACAATTTCAAAACGTTAAGATGAATCTTTTTCATTCTAGTTCTGAAATATCTTTCCTATCTTGGATCTCTCTCATAATATAATACAATATATGTAATTTATTTATAATCTTTCTCTATCTCTTCTTATATTTTTCAAAAATTCTCAGTAAATAATATGGAAATATTTTAATATTTACATAATAGGACTTGGTGTATGATGATGATGAGATATATAAAATTATTTATTGTTTCTAAATTTGAGATTGAATTTTATAAATTAAATATTTCATAAGAGTTATTTCAATATTTATAAAAAGTCAGTAGTAAAACTAAACCACCTACCAGAATTCATCCTATAATTATATTAAATGGCTTTTTTTTTTATATATATTTGAGCTTAGAATCATCCACTTTATTTCGATTATATTTTGATTTTAATCAAATTGCCAACTTATCATTAGAAGTTGAGTATCCACGAAATTTTTACAAACCTTTAAAAGCACACATTTTATTATACAATAACAAAATTAATACTACTTAAAATTATTTTGAGTTCTGACGAAAGCGATAGATTACTCAATTATACAGTGATATTTATTATTTCTATGAACTACTTTTGGATCTAAATATTTTTCCGCTACAAATGTGATTAGAAACGTATTTTAAAGCGGTTATTTTTCAATTTATTGTCTGTTTTGATAAAATCGTAAGGAAAAACTGAAACACAGAAATGTAAAACCTTGTTATCTCCTCGTAATTACAAATAAAGAGAAATAAGTGGGTTTAGATATTTGAAATTTTCATAGAATATTTATCTCAAAGTTTAAACTGGAACTTGCTGACTAGAAGCCGACCCCATTGGTAGTGACTAATGAACATTAATGTAAAAAAGCAAAAGTATTTGTATAAAATGTGTTATGTTTCACATAATATTATATTGATATGGTTGCTTATTTTAAAGAGTTAGATCACCAATATAGTATACTGGACAAAGAAAACCAAAATAAAACTTCCATACTATTATCTATGAACATGAATTTAAGCTACAATAATAATATTATTGAGATTTATGGAATTCTAGTAATAATTACACAGTTAAATTTATAATGTTCTATTTTTCAGGCATAAACCTTTCATAGTCCATAATACCACCAATTTATTTAAAAGAGCTACTTGGAAAGTGTGTTGGAATCACATCTGTTCTAGGTAATTATATAGGATGGGGAATATTAGTTAGGTTATTCGTGCGCATTTGTTTGTACATATATATACTATAATAAATATAATATATATATATATATACTGTAGTGAATTATCAATTGACGAAATAGATCACCAGATTGATAAGTGTGAAGTAATGTCGTCGACGACAGTTGTTCACCAAAAACACATGTACACGAGAAAAATTATAATTTTGTTAGGTTATTGTTTTTTTTTTGAAGGTTCACTCTCTCGCTACTCTCCCGTTCTGTGTGTGATTTGTTTTTTTTCGCTCGGTCGGTATTTTTTTATTAAGAATAAAACTATTTAATTTGAGAATGTGCAACCAACTTGGATACATGGAGTAGATACCTAAAATTATGTGCATCCTATCCCCGGTCAGTATTCT
>JAIPRL010001647.1:62379-76743 GCA_025469235.1 Pemphigus obesinymphae
AAAACAAAAATCCAATCAGTAAACATAATAATTATAATTCACAATTAATTTAATTGAAAAGTTTGGACGGGAGATAACGGGTTGTCGCCGTCGCGATTTGATTCTCTTAATTAAATAGGTACGGCGCGGCGCAAACACTCTAAAATCTAAATGCAAAGAATATTTATATTATTTTTATATATATTTATATTTTACAATACTAAAATATAATATTGAATAAAAGTAGGTATTATGTATTTAGGTATTAAGTAGTTATGGTTTATACTTTATTCATATTTTATGGTTGTTACAAAATTACTTATGATTTATAATTTATATAAATATACTGATTTAAATGTATAAATACAATTTATAATTGTTTACCCACTAAAGACTTGAAGTTTTTAAATATTATCGTACCACGTACATAACATTTTATTTTTGTATATTTTGCATTTTTGGTTCATATATATATATATATATATATATATATTGATCATTTTAGTATCTGTTTAATAAAATAAAATATATATTTCTGTTTAAACGGTTATCTGTTATGTGTATTTTGATTTATTACCATTTTATTTTTCTTAATTTTAATCCACATTGGCATTTCTTTATTGTTATTACTAAATTATTATAAAATATATATTAATCTTTTATTACATAAATCCAGTTTACACCATAAGTGCAGTTTTCTACCTATCTACAATTGATCTAAATCTAGAAATGTTGATGCAGTACTATTGAGATAAATACATAAGAATATTATTTTTTGTTTAGTAGACTAACAACTAATAGTGCTTGTTTTATTATATTTGCGAATAAATTAATCTATATTTTCGTGAATAGCGCCGAAAAATTTGATTAGTTTGTAGAATAGTATTTTGTCAGACATTTTAACCTAATTTTGTAGTATAAATTCTTTATTTAAATGTTCGACATTTATTACATAATTAATTTATCTGGAGATAACTAAATAAAATACAGGTATATAGGATAATAAATGTATGAGTTATAATGTTAAATTCTTAAATGTTATAGGAAATAATTTGTCCTTAATTGCATATTGTAAAATTATGTTCCGAAAATATTTTAAAATATTTTTATTAGTTATTTTTGTTTTTATATATGCTAATTTCTCAATATTTAGCTAACAAATATTTTGTATACTGCCAATGAAAAAATGTGGAGTATCTCTGGAATTTAAGATATTTAGGTTATGTTATATATTTAATGAACAATAATATAATTTTTACTATTTGAGTATTGTTGAATTGGTTTTAATTGCATTTAATATCTCCTATTTAAATATTTGGATATATGAAATGTATATATATTGTTTCGTGATCTTAATTTTAGATTAAATCTAGAAATACATTTTGAAATGTTTTGGTAAATAGTGCACCTCTAGAAATTATGCATATATAGGTATAGTTAATAGATAGCTAATAGTTACGAAATGAATTACGAATATATTTACGTAAAAAATGCAAATATAGAATAAATTACGCATAAACTTATGTGAAAATATAGATAAATAGGCAGGTATTCACTTCGTTACTAGTGTATATGTATTGAAAAATAAAAAATTGAATCAATCTTGTTGAATCAAGGTCGTAGTTATTTTCTTTTAGTATCTAGTGTACTGTTAATATTTATAGAATTCTAATAATTATTATAATTCTATAATATTCACATAATTGTAAGAATATTTGAAAATAAACTGTATTTAATTGTTGTTTGATAAATAATGTTAAAAATATAGTCTTCATAATATAAATGTGGGATAATCAACGATATAAGATGCCTTATTATATGTTGTATGTTTATAAAGAAGTGGTATATTCCATATATTTTATGTTTCTATTCCTTAGTGTATAATGTATCACATAATATGTAGGTATATTTTGTATATAAGTAGTGAACAAAACCTAGTGGTACGCTATCTGTAATATAATAAAAATAAAAATAATTTAATTCAATTAAAAGTTATAAATATATGGAATGGTAAACTGTGTATAAATGAAGAAACTAAATTGATAATTTAATAAGATGAGATATGAATAAATTATAATAGTATGAATAATCAATATTATTCGTGGGTGTGGCTAATCATAACTTCTATTATATTACTTAAAGATTATGTGCAAATATCTAAGGATGTCTAACGGTAAATTCAAATTGGTACTTACCTTGGTATAAAAATATTAATCTTCGAAATACCTTTTATGTTGATAATCACTTTTAAAATTGCCGAATAAAACGATACCGAATAACATTAATAAATAAACAAATAAATAAAAATGAATCCATAAATTTATTCTGTGATACCATGAATTTAATTTTGCGTATTGCAATTATAAAACATATTTGGTATTGAAAGTTCAAGAGGAAATTCTATTTGGTATAAAATAAAATACACAATACATATATAAAAATCTTCTGAGAAAATGACTGATACTAAAAAACGGTTGTAAAACTTTACCAGTTACCTACAATTATTGAAACCGGCTAATTAACAATAAATGGTTACCACAAATAAATCATATCTGTAAAGGCGGTATTCCACGCTCACAGTGTATCGTGTACCGTGTACAGTCCGTGCATATCATATCCTATGTATCATATCATTACAAGATACCATAGCAACCGTAGTTTATTAACCATTTCAGTTAAACACCAACCTAATATTTTTATAAATTGGACAACCTGTAAAATTGATATTCTCCGTTTCCAAAAATTTCAAATGTTTGTTTTTATATACAATTAAATTTCACGTGCATTGTGCTCACTATATTATATAATAGGATTCTGATATAGATAACAAAAATTCTTATCATAATAATTGGACTTTTTGATAACTGATAACATAACCCAATAACCACACGGGACAAAAGTTGAGAATTGTTCAATTTTGTGGTATCCAAGTTTATATATCGGTAGACACGGCTAACCATAATGGTATACCAAAAGTTACCGAGTGGTTCAACCAATCAGAGAGCTATATTATATGAACGGCAGATACACGGAGAGCGTGGAATATCGCCTTAACTGGTTTAAATTTGATAAAAATTATGGATTTGGATAATTGTATGTGTTATAAATTTGGTGGGTAATTATTATAGGTTTTTAAACTTGAAATTATATTAAAAAAGTTATATTACAAATACGTCACACTCACTGAAAATCGATGATAAAAATAATTTTTTTATAATATTATAATCTATTCTGAAAACGTAAAACATTTGAGAGAATTTACATATTAATCGAATATGCCTATTTTATTTGGTAATATGGTATTTAGTAGTATTACTGTATTTTAGTAAAACATTAACGTGATAACTAGGGTCCGGATTTCAATGTAAAGTACATTTTTTTGGGGTTCTCTATATTTTTTCAATTTAAAATGTTTAAATTTCCTTTAATATTCAAATTATATAATTAATTTTTCGTAATAAAAAAAATTAGTCGTTTTTTAAGGTCATCACTGTATTTTTAGGGCATTTTTAGCTATTTTTTAGATCATTTTTTGATAGTTTTTAGAGCATTTAAATCCAGGCCCTAGTGATCAAATTTTCAAAAAATGGGGTTACCGATTTCGTGTTATTTATAGTATCTGTACACTTTGATTTTGTATAACACAAAAGTGGTCATTTTGTGTTTCAAGACCTACAGTTTTACATTACTTTTACTGTAAAATATGTTTAGAGTTTATTCTTCATGTCCTATACTGACCGGCTTTTCAAATATTGAGTTTAGTTAAACAACTCCATTCGAATGTGAATTTCACTAACTCGACTGTTCTCTGTCCGCAGTACGAATCCGACACTGTTCTGGATGGCCGTCGTCCATTTGACGTTAACTACGCTGATCCTGTTCGCCGTGGGCGCGATCGCGTGGCTGGACTGTCACCACGACCCGGACTGACAGGAGCTGTACACCGGACACCATCCCACCGAGATACCGATGTCTTCACGGCCGACCACCAGCAGCTCCGTGACCGTCAGCATGACCACGTTCACGTCCGACCCACGTTCGTCGACAATCGGTCACCGGCTCACCCCCGGGCCTAGCCTGTTGGTCAAGTCTTGTTAGCGGCGGTCGCAACAGGCCATTCCGTGCACTATTTTCGAATTCGTTTTGTGATTTTTAATCGTACGATTCGACATGTGTGCCGAAATATTTCGATAAAACTTCCGTAAAAAACAAACAATTTTTTTTTTAATTTATTAGAAAAATAAGTCTGAATTAGATTACGACGAGAAAACACTAGGGTATACGTACGTATATAAACGGTTTTTTTTCTATAATATATTAATCGTAACTATTAAAACGTTATAAATAATAAATAGTATGGATTTATTATAAGAGTTTTTCGAAATTATACTTCCGTTTGCGGTTATTTGTATTTACTAAGATATGGATTAAAAAAAAAATGTATTATTTTTAGACATTACTTTTTTATTATCACCTATATATACCTATAAAAATTATTTGAAATACATAAATCAAATGGAATTGTTAAAAAAAAATCTTATAATGAATTATTAAAATTAAAATGTAATGTAATATAACTACGTGTTGTATAAATAATAATGAATATACATACAGACTTTTTTCTACATCGTTGCTTTAGATTCGTATAAAATGTGTTGTAAAAGATATTAAACATGATAAATATCTACGCAGAATATTTATTAAAAAAATATATTTAATAATGTAATAAAAAATCTATTAAGTACATGGTGTAGCATTTTAATGAAATTAAAAATTTGAAATTGTATATTATCATTGTTTATGCTTTTGAAAATAATTGTTATTTTATGTGATATTAAGCATATTATGATATTACAAAAATAAATATTGCGCACAAACTATGTTAAATTATACGACCTAACCTGTATTTTTGTGAAATACACTTTTAAATAGGAATACAATTCTCGACGACCTAACCAATATGTCTACAAATGATATTTCTTAATTAAAAAACAAACGCTTTTTTAGCAGATTATTAAAGACGTAGGTATACAAATATTCATAATAATACAAAAAATCAGGTAATAACTGAAGAGTCATATAATTAAGTAATAAAAAAATATAATTATAGTTGACAGTACTACACTGAGTTGAAAAATTATAATCGGCCCATATACAAATATGATTTTTATAATATATACTCATACATCTATACCATCCTAAATTATGTTAAATATTCATTTTCTTTGACTTGGTAGACTTAAACTTCATCTATGGTAAGTCGCAAAATTAACCATTAATTGATTGAACTACATGGGTTGCGCTGTTTCAAATAATTTTCAAAACATTAACGGGGCTACCATAAATGAAAACGTATGCCATTTTTTTTTTATTTGCGAACTTTGATGAAATATTATAAATAAATGAAATATTATATAATTAAAAATTATAAGTAGTAATTATTGTTCAAATTATAATAATATAACTAATATAAAATTCATATTTTTAATAATATCTATTATAGCTATGAGTCATTTTTATTCAATTACTATTTTTTTGATATTTATGTTATACAACGAACTATTATATTAATAACATACCTGAAAAATATTTAATTCAGTTTCGTCAAAGATGGCAGAATAGAATGATAACTAAGAAGAGAAAATTGTGAAAAATCAAGGGTGGGAAAATAAATTATCATATTTCTGCAAAAGTTACTATGCTTGGATTAAAATTATGTATGAAATATATGTGTACCATTTTAGAAAAGTAGATAGGAGTGAAATAAAATGAGGGAAATAAATAATGCTATGCTTTCTCAAGGATCTTACTTAGATTTTTGAGGTTTAGGGAGTAAAAATATTTGAGTAGTAAGGCTGTAAACTGTATTATTTAAAATAACAATATATCTGGGGACTAACAATAATACATAGTTTTTTGAGAGATTTTAAATTGATAATTTGAGGATTCCATAATAAGGTATAGAAGAAAAATAAAAATGTTAAATGGATTTGACATTTAAACTGTAAATAATAAAAGTTGTGTATAATTTAGATTACTTCTTTGAAACCTATATATATTTAATTATGATATTTTAATCATTGAATATTAGAAAATAGAATTTGTTAAAAATACTTCGTTGTAAAATTACAGTATTATAAACTTGGTTACTTTGAGTTTTCCAAATTACATTTTTTAATTCATACTTTATACGTATAATGATTATATAATATTGGTATACATTGAAAAACGGCCCCATATTGTACTCTTAAACTGTAAACAAAATAATTAGAAAAATATAGCTTCTGGCACAAAGGAATTTGTTTTGTAAAATACATGTTTTTTGTATTAATTACGATATTAATTTTAGATATTTCTGGTCTGATTTAGTTTTAATATTGTAAAACTTTGAGTTTCGATATTTTTACAGTATTATTTTAAATTACCTATTCTGCACTTAATATTTTGAACTCATATCTACCATAATCAATTGAAATAAATATACGCATACGAAAATGTGACCTAACTAGTTTGTTTCTACATTATCGCGACCAAACACAATTATTGCATTTTTTTTCTACTTTTAGAATGTAATTATTTTTGGTCGCGCCTAGAGACCACGCAAGGTTACTCAATCGCTACGTTCACTCGGACAGTTGAAATTGAAGGTATTCCCCGATTTTCTATAAAAGCAACGTCTATCCAAAGCAAAGTAAATATATTTTGATTGTAATTATTAAAAATAGTTTATAATAAAAAAAGTAGAAAAATGCAAAATTATAAAATTGGAAAACTTCAAACTTCCAATTTCATATAACTTCGCAACTGAGTGTTTGCACCATATTTTAACAATGTTACTGTTGAAATTTCACGATTATACAAAGGTTTTTAAAAATAAATAAATAAATCGTGTAGGGCTAAACTGCATTTATAGCGTACTTCCAAAAACCAATCTTCCGTTTATTGGTCTATAAATACATGATACGAAGAGCTCTATAAGGAATAGAAAAATAACTAGAAAATGAATATCATAGATCAATAGAGGTAATCAAAAATATGATATAAATTGACGATTGATTGTAAGCCATGTAGTCAATAACAGAAGCTAAATCGATAGAGATGTTTTGAGAAGATTTTGTTGGCCATGAAATCGATAATATTGAAAAATTATGAAATTATAACAAAAATGATGGCAAACACTTTTTCCTGCAAAAGTTTGTAATCAACTTTGAGACCACAAGTCAAAAAATTGAAACAAACTGCTCCAGTGCGTAAATATGAATTGAATGTCCAGTTGAGACTTTTCTATGATAATTAGAAAATGTTTAGACAAGCATAATTATTTTTACTATATAATTACAATCCGTACTGTAATTCAAAGGTAAATGTGTTCGATTTTAAAATTAATTATGGAATGCGTATACGTTTTCAATTACAATTCTAAATATTTAATCTTTAATAATGTTATAATTTGTATGTTTCCTTCTCAATAACAATGAGCCCAATATCGTTCCATTGGCATATTTTTACATATTTTTTCTGATGGCTGAAAATATCTTTATACAAAATATATGATAAGCGCAGTCTGTATAGTTTATAAAGATTTATGTGATGATACGGTTTTAGATGTAAATATGTACTATTAATCTATTTCTATATTAGTAACTTCAAAAAATACTTTTTTTTAAATAACGTCATATATAAATATGAACGCTAATGCATTTAAATTCTTATTGTCGAACAATTATTTTATATATTAGAATATCATTTAAATGATAAAACGTTGTTAATTAAAATATAATTCTTATTTCGGAAAACTGACCATTTACTTTAAATAGTTTAAATAATTAGTGCTAATATTAATGTGATCATATTATACGAGTATATAGGTACATACTAGGGTCATAGATTCTGTTAAGATAGTATTAAGCAAACGATGACATATTATAATAACATAATGATCTAATATTTTAAATATACATATAACAAAATAGTGTTATAAATATTATATTTATAACACTATTTTGTTCACTCAATATGTGTATCGTTTTTATCTGTACGTACCAGTAATAAACATATTTGATTTTATTAAAATTATGTTTTGTTTACTATACAATTCTGGGTAGAAAATGTACTTATTAATTTATTTTGAAACACACAATAGCTATTCCAACACCACAACGAAATTAAAAACACTTATTATTCTTAGGACGAAAAATATTATTGCGCAAGTAAAGTTTTTTCAAACAATAATAATGTAAAAAATGTATTGTTAAAATTTGCTTAAATTAGAGGTTGAAACTGAGTTAAGGTGAACTAGAATTTGAATCAGTTTTTATACTAAAATTCAAGTATTGAAAACTAATATTGTAATAATTTTAAGGATATCAAAAGGGTCAGTTCTTTAATATTTAGGGTCTTTGTCATGCGTCTTTTCTAAGGAGTTTTGTATAGATAATTTTTTATTTTGTGCGTTTTTGTATGTCTATCATATTAAATATAAACCTTCGTAAGGATGAGCAAATACAATCGATAAAAAATACATATCTATTAAATAATTATTTTATTTTGTAATAAACACGTAATTTAATTTCAAAAATGTTTTATTTCTCAATAAGTTTAGACAAATAACACATCCGAGTAAAATTTAAGATAAAGAGAACTGTGTTTTGTCTGATAGATTTAAAATTATATTAATAAACATATTTTTATGTTGGTTTGAAACTAATGAAAAATTAATAATTATAACTTTTATTTTTTTTAAAAATAATTCAGAAATATTTAAAAAAATTATCTAGTAAAAACATAAATAACAACGAATTTAATACTGTTTTCAAAATTTAAATTTAACAAGCTTAACTTCGTAAGTTATGAAATTTTTAAGATTATTTTAGCGCTTTACAACCCCACTGTCGAAGTCCCTCAACCCTTAGTTTATATTCTATGAAAACGTAGAGTATATTTTTAAAACTTAACCCAAAACAGAACCAATATTTGGTATTTTCAAAGAACGAAAACCGGTGTCAAAGATTTTAATTTTATAAAACGGAAAAAACTTTTAAAATTCCTGATACAAGTATATATTATATTTTTAATAGTATGTTTTTTAAATATTCACACTAAATAAAACTAAATGCATAATTATATATACCTATTACATATTTATATATTATAATATTAAATGTAATGGATATAGAATAATAATAAAAAATATGTAATAAATCTCGTTTTACTTTTAAACTTCAATATTCAACCTATTTTATCAATTTAATGAATATTCACAAACCCAAAATAATAATTTAATACACTACACAGTTCATAAATGTATATAACATATGATATAATCGTATTATCATAATTCATGTATTGTACGGACTATATGTGATACAGTGATAGTATATTACACGTTATAAAAGGATGTTATACCTTAATTCGTTTTATCTGTCAGACACCCGCGCATTCTTATTATTTACATATTAATGTAATCTTGAATAATATACTAAACTACATATCTACAATAACATTTTATTATTATTATCATAGAAATAATGTGTAATATTTTCAATATTTTGATATACTCTATGAATAAATTAACTTATAAAATTCTATATAGGTACACATTATTACCTGTTTATAAAGACTGCAAGTATAGATCAATACAGTTTTGTTTGAGTAAATTGTAAAGTGTATTGATGGTTTATAATTACTTTATATAGTATACATAGTAAATAACTATAAAATACGGCTATTTATTATAAATTAAAATATCACATTTTAAGTATTGACATTTACAAATACAAAATTGGTATATAGTTTAGGTTTTTCCCGTATAGTGCAAACTAACATGAGTGTAATATAGTGGCAGATGAAGTACTCTATAGTTGAATAGAACGTTTGATAAAAAATTTCTGTTATTCTTAACCCTTAAAAAATTGTGTGTCTTTTTTAACTTATATAAAAAAGAAAAACATAATTTTTTGCAAATTCATAGAGATAATAACTAATAAGTTAACATATAATATGAAAATATGGATACACATTTAATAATAAAAAATAATATAAAAATGAATTTTTCATACAACAATTATTTGTCCAGATTTTTTATGGATCCAATATGAACAGGTTCACTTCGGATTTTTGAAATTATTGTTCAGGAGAATATTTTTAAGTTCATATAATTATATTAATTCATTAAATTTAAAATATATGAATAACAAGTTATATGTATAGTTTCAATTTTTTTTAAACAGTATCGTTATTATTAGTAATTTTTTATAACCACAAATTTAGAATAAAAATTAATTAAAATAATAAAAATGTTCCTGGATATCTCCAATTTTGTGCATTCATTTTTTGCAAAGTTGGCCTTACCCAAAAACATCTTTTATTTTTTTTTTTGTCATTGCAAATAAATATATCCAGCACCTAGCATAAATAAATTTTCGTCGTCTTCGATATGTGTTTCTTATTTTCCACATTTTAAATTGTGTTAATTCACTACAAATACAATTTTACTATATTTTTATTTACCTCTGAATTGCTCGAACTTCAGTGACTGAAAGAATATCTGATCGTTGAAAATGAGTTTTACAATTTCGAAACAAACTTGTTTTGTGTGTGTTTGGACAAGAGAAAAAAAAACAAAACACAAACAATATGTTTGAATTTTGTTCAATTTTTAGTCAACTCAGTATGGACAGTGTGTTTTGTTTGTATTTCGATTATTTCAAACAAAAATAGTTGAGCTTCTGTTTTGTTTTTGTTTTGTTTCTGTGTTGTTTCAGTGTGAACCCGGCATTAAAGAGTAATAAATAAAAATAGTCTTTAGAAATCGTTTATACTTATAAAAATTGAATAAACGTAATTGGCAAAAACTAGTCTGTACATTTACTTTCTGACCTAAGGGTGGACAAGGTTGGACAAGATACTATAAAAAAAATATCTTAATACATGATATGTGATATATTTATTTTATAGAAAACAAACAAGATACAAGTATCTAAATAGCATAAAAGATACAGGATACTTTCAAACACACAATTATTATTTTATAGTAAAAATTGATATTACAATTTTATAAAAAAAATATGTATAATATGTTAATTATTTTTCAAAATAATTATTAATAACCATATAAAAATTAATTTATCATATTATAGAATTATAAATAAAAATACACATATTATATGTGAATATAGATACAATGCTACAATGCTACATAGGTATCAAAATAATTTATAGGAGAGTGCAATAAATTTAAATAAATATTATCTAATTACAATTTTATTCAAAACATTGGGTACCAATAGGTATTACATGAACATTTTATATTTGAAATATTATGAAACAATAATAATAAGTAGGTTATAACTTTTATTATAGTATTTTATAGTATTTCAGTCACATTGCTCAAGTTTATTTCATATTTTATTATAAAATAATATTGTATATTTTTTATCATTTTGTATCGTAGCACAACTAATAAAATTAAAACATGAAAATCTAGAACAATTCACAACAAATATGAAAATAATTGTTTCATTTTTATGATATGAGATAGGAAAAAAATGTTTAAAAATGTGATTACTGACTACATAATTAGATTTTTACTATTTAATGTATCTTGTATCTCTTCACATAAAAAGATACATGATACTGAAAAATAATGTATCTTGATCAAGATACATTTACTTTCAGTATATGTATTATGATACAAGACATAAGATATAATTGTATCTTTGATACGTATTCAAAATATATTTATCTGGATACTCTCCAACCCTGGTGGTGAAAAAAAAATATATAAATAACAAAATATTATTTTAGCATAGCATGGTTGGGGGGCCTTTTGGCCTGTTTCCTTATATCAGGCGTAAGCCTATGATAAGGTGTTTGATATGGGGTTGGATATGGTTTTTCAATATAGAATATTATTTTAATATACGATAACAGTTATATACCACTGTCTTAATGATACACTATTTATGACAGGTTAACCCTAAGATTTTTTGTTAGGTTATTTTCTATTTATAGCCTTTATTAATATTATTGATATTCTATATCGTATTAACCAACATAAAGTTAATTTTTTTAATTAGCATTCGTGCAAAATAGTATGTAGATTGTAAATCATTATCAAAATTAGTTAAAAGGTGGTAGCTATAAAAGCAATACATAAGTGAATATAAGAATATAATTATGTTTGTATCCAAATTATCTACCCACTTTGGTTGCTTAACTTTTCACCACCTGCACTTTGGTATATTATTGATTGGCATGCCAATTCTATTTATTATGTCATAATAAATAAATAAGATAATAGATTTTTATCAATTAGTAAAATATACTGATTCTAAAACTATAACCCTAAGTAAAAACGTAATTATTACCAGTACTTTTTTATTAATTAGGAAGTGAAACCAAACAGAAACCTAAATTATATTATAATATGTAGGTTAACATTAATTCTTAAATATAAACGTATTGAATATTTTAATTAATTTATTGCAATTTTGAAATAGGGAAGTTTTATTTAAAATGTATATTGGTAATGCAGGGGTATTTATTTTATTTCAGTATTATAATTATTATTATTACGTTTCTCGGTGTTTAAAAAAATTATTTTCAACGAATGCAGTATCTAAAATATTGAAATACATAATTATACCTATTTGAACGAATCCAGTCTCGCTGCTCGATTGTACGTGTCAAGCATGCAATTTCCAAATTTCCAACGTTAATAAAAATTTGAAATAATTATTTTTGCTGAAATGCCCATAGTATATATTCTCATCTATCATATTATTTTAAAACGACAACTAGGAGAGAAGTTATACTTAAATAGCTAGAACGTGTTTTAATGCCGTTAAAACGCATGTAGATTTCTACTTAATACTTTGAATGAGTATTTCTGGAATTGCTGTTTTTAAAGTGGTTAATGTTACACCTGCCAAACCGATCATCTGATTCTCTTAATTTTCCTATGCATATTCTAAATAGATTTTTAATTCATCTTGAAAGGATTATTTCAATAGCTTTAAACCTTTTTAAACTTAATCATTTACTATTTTACCATTTAACAATTTTATTTTTACTAATTTTTAAAGTGTGACTATTTCCAATTTTATTTTTTCAAAAATCTCTGTCGTTCATTAATAATTACGGTTCTGAAAATAATAAAAAAATTCTAATTTTTTTCCGGCCAACTCTATGATTTGAATTACACCCACAGTTCGTGCTCGCAGACAAAAAAAAGTGTGTTACGCCTTTGCATAAAGTTACCATATTTATATTATTTGTTTTAATATTTTAAATCATTCTTATTTTTCAATATTTATATTTTTAAATAAAAAAAAAAAATTTTAATTAACCCAATAGATTTCTTTACATCCATTTCACTATTTGAACTAATTTTCAGGACTTAGTAAATGACACTTTAATGGTTTCAATAACTCACAATAGTTAAACAAAAGTATTAAGGATCTGATAAATAACGGTATTAAAAGAATTTGTTGTCTTTAAAGGATTTAAACCAGAATCGACATTTAAATTAAGATTCCAGTTTCTATATCTAATTAAACCTTCATGACCACATAAACAAGTTCGCATAGATGAACAGCATAATTTCGGATTCGTCCGTTCAACTGTAAAGTTAGTTACTAAAATGAACTATGGAATCAGAGTTAGAAGACAAGAATTTTATTTACTACCGATAACAAATACCATTAATTTGAATAGTAATTTCGCCAAAACACTAACGATATTGAACCGAAAAGTCGGTATGGAGAAAAACAAAACACAAATGAACGACAATCAACCGAACAAGACAAAAATAAATGCTCGAACCATCAAAAAAATAAAATAAGTTAAGTCATTAGTAAATTAAATTTCAAATTAGATTGATTTAAAAAAACTGTTCTTCTAAACATAACTTTATCTAGTTAATTTTTTCATTAACTATGCCCATCTTTGGACCCAGCTTTTTTCTTGTATAACAACGGTATAAAACCCAAATATATATATATATGAAATACCCAGTGATCACATTAGAGCTCTTTTATTTGTTTGGCCTGGGTATACTATCCGAATATATAAGGTAACTCATAGTTTATATAAACATAAAAATAAAAATCTTCTCCCTTAGGGCAACCTTTGTAAAAAAAATTTAATAAAATTGTATAATTATACTAAATCCATCGTATGGAAGAATAACTGAGAAAATTGTTGTCAAATTATTGCAATATATTGAATATAACATGTAGCTACTTATTTTATATAAAATCATTGATTATAAATACTATAGATTGTTCACTACCATACAAAACTCGACGCGCCAGTATATTCACACGATAGAGAGCGTTAACAATATGAATAAAGTAGAATAATATTTCTTATTGTAATATTTTG